>JABFPQ010000826.1:0-10047 GCA_022817265.1 Masnerella sp. ZL-2020 | reverse complement strand
TAATTGTTTGTCTCTCCCGTGTTGCATACGATATTTTTCGTAACAAAGGCACATGAAGCACGTTTTTATAACCTATTTTTAGGGAGAGAAACACTTTTTATTCCCTAGGGAGTGCTTCACTCCCTAGTGAGACTGTTTCACTCCCGAGTGAATAAGGACGTGCCTCTCTCCCTAAAAATAGGGAATAAAAACGTGTTTCTTGTGCATGTGTTACGAAAATAAATATTCAACGAGATTTCATGAATAAATATTAAAAATCTTCAACAGTTAATCAATAAAAAAATAAAATGATTTATAATTCAATAATTTGAAAATTGTGACTCTAACTTTCCTTTTCAAACAACTGTAAACATTCCAACATAATACAAAAAAGTGTTATCAAATAAATCTCAAAATAATCGTACTTTCAACAGAATTTTCGCAGCGTGAAAAATTGCTTGATGCAATTTTTCGAAAGCCCGTTATTTTAACTTTATTTTCACATTCGAAAACAAATTTGCCAACGCAATGCGGTTCAACTTTTGTTGTCAATTTCCGCAAGTTTTCAATGACTCGATCGTCGAAATGAAAATTAATTGAAAAACGCACGTCTCATTGTTTACTCGCGCAATTTTCAAAACACATTTTATAAATTAAACATAAAGGATATGTGAGAACCGACAGACCCGACTTTTTACGGATCGAACAAATTAACTTAATGTCGAATAAATAATTTGATTATCGCGGACAACAATTAGGAGCGAGTTAACGATGAAAATCACAAGAATAATATCACAGAGGTCAAAATTGGATTTTAAGTTGCCTTTATTTTGTAACGATGATTCATTTGTGTTGACTGAAATTCGGTATTTCCCGTCGTCATTTGGCTAAAAAACAGTTGAAAAATAAGTTTACGAATTATACCACGTAATCGTTTTCGAGCAGCTATCTAAACAATGAGATTTGAAGAATTATCGTGTAAAAAAGTCATTTAATTTGATAATTTGCGTATCATCCCGTGAACGTATTTAGTCATCGGTGAATCATCGCGTTTGACTTTCTGATTATAACAAAAGTAAACGTTTAATGTTTGAGAACGTTCTCGACAATGTTTTTGTTATCTTTCATTATTAAATCATTGTTAATAAATTATTTTTGCAAAAAAATTTATTAACCGAATTTAAAATTTCAAAATGAAAGTTCTATATATAAAATTTTTTTGCAGTGTAAAATTCAAATATTCTACTTTACCAATCATTGTTTTTATACAAACGATTTAGTTATTTCTCGAATAATTTATATTGTCGTAGGTTACGTAAAATAAAATGCAATGAAAGTTATGTAATGACAATTTGAAAAAGTAGAACGGAATAACAATATTAAATAAAATGACTATTTTCCTTCACTCATAACACAGTAAATCAAAAAAAAAATTAATAAAAATAACGAATTAATTTACGAAATATTTTTGAATCGTTGCCCTTTAATTTAATAATTTTATTGAAGTAAATAAATGTGATAAATAAACGTATATAATAATCTATATATATTTTCATACATTTCCGTAACGTAGTTTTTATCAAAAGTCGATATTAAAACGTCGTTTTTGCAAAAGTGTTACGTGTTGAAGTAGGTACTGCATACAAATTCACCGGCGTTGTAACTAGACGCGTATTTACTACTGCGAAGGTTCATTTAACATCCACTAGCGGACTTTAACTATAAATTACAAGGCGAATAAACACACATTGAAACGACAAGACAGGTTTTTGTCGTAACTACAATGTATAAAGTCGCATCGCATATATTGCTTCGGTTATTTACAGTCTTATACGCACTAAGTTGGCCGCGCGACGAAATTGGCGCCATCAACTTTTCTAATTCGCGCCGAAATGAGATTATACGCCGCTTATGCAATGACATCAATTATGGATCGTTTTTATAAGCATATTTCATTTGTGCATTTTTATTTTTTCAATAAGATTTCAATTATTTAATGACTGTTGTGATTTAAACATTAAATCACAAATTGGATATTTTCGAGAAAATTTTAAAAAATTTTTATTCGTTATTTTCACGTTTTAGACAGTTTTAAAGCATTTGTAACCAATATCTCGAAAAAAAAATTCTGGACCCAAAAAAAATTTTTTTGTTTTAGTTGTTTTAGTTAGAATTTGTTTTTTTCTGGCATTGTTTCGGTTCATTGACCTTGGAATTTGTTTTTTCTGACACTGTTTTGTTTATTTGACCTTGGAATTTGTTTTTTGTGACATTATTTTGTTTATTTGACCTTGGGATTTGTTTCTTTAATATTGCTTTAGTTCAATGACCTTGGGATTTGTTTTTTACATTGTTTTTGTTCATTGGCCTTTAGATTCGTTTTTTGGTATGGGTTTGGTTCATTGACCTTGAGATTTGTTTATTGACGTTGTTTTAAATTTTTTTGTTCTAGTTGTTTTAGTTGTAAAATAATTTGAAATAGAACTTTTTTCAAAGAAAAATTGAGAATTAACCTTTCAAAAAAATTATTTTGAAAAATTATTTGCTCAAAAATAATTTTGAAATAGATCTTTTTCAAAGCAAAATCGAAAAAAGCACTCTTTCAAACTCATTTTGAAATTTGTTTTTTCTGAAAATTGATTTTAAATAAAAATTTCTCGACAAAAATACGAGATAAGTATTTTTTCAGATTTACTCGTGAATTTTTCTCTGAAACAAATTTAAAATATTACTTTCTTCAAAGAAAATTTTAGATATGACATTTCTTTAAAAAAGCATGAAAAAGAGATATTTGTATAAAAATTTCGAAACGCGTCTTACTTTTTTCACTTATCAAACCAAGATCAATTCAAAATTACAACTTCCCACTAATTCCCGCGTATTTCTTTCAATCGCTGTGGGATATTCGCGTTCTTCTCACCGAAGACATTTTTCCGTATAGAAAAATTCTATGCATACGAGAGCGATATTAGGCTTCTCCTTTTTTACAGGCGACGCTATTGAAAAATTCTGTGCGTTCGCACATGAGCCATCGTACAATATCGAGTTAGGTTTGTTGTTTGTTCGTTTTTAGTGGCAACCGGAGTGGGGACTCTCATATGGCCATATCGAGTTAGGTAATGGATTCGCGCATACACATTCAACGGCGCATAATACACACGCCGTGTCACATATTTTATTTGCTTTTCTGCGAGCAGTAAGCCCTTATCACCGAACGTTTCAACTTTATTTTCGAAGCGTCGCGAAAGAACACAGCTATGTGATTCACGAGCGATAAATAACGACGTCTAAATAACGTCATAAATTTCGGACGAAAAGTGATCATATTAAATTGCGCGTGATCATTTGGCTATAGATCGCGGCAAATCACATGGAAATTGATTTTACGGCAAATCGCATTATGCAGTGAAAGAAAAGAACCCGAAGAAAAGAACTCTGACTTTTCGAGTGAAAACTGTTGTCAATAAGTGCTTTATTTTCAGATACGTAAATAATGCGCTGAATATACGAACTCTGAAATCGAGAATTTTCGGCTACGTGGAAAATGGACCGATTTTTTATCAATTTCTTGTTTTTTATTTACAAACTTTTTTATCGGTTATTGCTTTTTTTATATATCTCAAGTGTTTGTTTAGTAAATAAACAATGTTGAAATGGTTTGGAGAATTTTTTAGATTGCATCTCTTGAGGAGTGTAAAATGTTGTTTGGCTTATGATAAATGAAATACTTAATTATAATGAATGACTTTTCTGACACGAAGGGAAAAAATTAATCAGAAGTAGTTGGGGAAACAATTTATTATGCCAAGTTGTTCGAATTATGCATTTGCATTTTGATATGAGATAATTATGAAAACAGTTTATATCATATTTGATGATAAATGTTGGGTAAATTTATGAAATCGATGTTTTTACCAGTAAAAAAACACGACACATAATTTACGATAATAAGACATATTTGGTTTTATGATAAAAAAATATAGAATGTAGAATTGTTCGAAAATCATTTAAAATAAGTTGTATTGCAGAAAAATTAAGATTTTAACGATGTTCGATAATAATGTTCGGAAATAAATTTATTTATTATAAGTTGAGCGAAACCATAGAAAAATATTTGTTTCGTCAATGATATCGGAAATTTAATCTTCATAATAGATTGAATGAAATAATTTTTTTAAAAATACTTTGCGAAAAACTCGTAAAAATATTTTTCTTTCATCATATTTGCGAACTTTCTTATTATAAATGATTGAACGAAATAGATTTATTATTAAAAATTTAGTAAAAACATGAGAACAAAATTTTTTTGTTAAACAAAAATTTTTTTGTGAAAGATAAAAATTTTATTTTGTCTGATTTCAACCTTGTCCCTTCAAAGAAATTACGGAAAATTTTTTCTACACGTAATCAAATATATTTTTCCATAGAAGTTTATCCCCTTGAATCCGTTAATTAACCTTTGAAAAATGCATTTCAATATTTTAAGCCGAAATCTACTTTTCGAAGCCACCGAACGAAATGACGTCAAAGAAGGATCGCATCTGGCAATTTAAATTTACCGAGCTCCCGTTGAAACCACTTTCTATCAGCGCCACGATTCTAATCTATTTTCTTTTATTTACTCGCGCGTCGACAATTTATATACTTTATAACAGCCGGAGTCATCAACCCAAAGAAAGGGAGTTGTGTAATATCAACGAACACACGGGAGATCAATTACGGCGCGATCTTAACAAAGGGCGCCGTCGATCCGAATGAACGCTTCGTATTTAAACGAACTTACCGAACGAATTAAGGGAACAATTTATTTTCCCACGGAACGTACAAATACCTTTCGTCGCGTTGCCCAATCGAACCGAAGTATCGAGCATGCACGCGCGACGTATCTGTTTTCAAAATGCAATATCAAGTTTGCCGCGCGTTGATTTCAAACTGCAAACAATTTTATTTTCTTTGATTGCTGGTTCGATCCATTTTCAAGGGTGAATGACATTTAAAGTTGAAATTACGTGTGTCGCAACCGGAATTTACATAGCGCGGTCGCTTTTTTCATTCAGATTTTAAAACGAGCTTTTTCGACTGGTATTTTACAATATGTAATCAAAATTGTTTTATAAGTCATAAGAATTATATAAAAATTGCATAAACGTTAAATAAATATTTTTTATTCACAATGTTTATGTTTTATTACATAAATATGGCAATATTTACGTTGAAATGTTTTTAAACACAACATTGTTTATGTAGTATTGTTTACAAACATCGTAATGTTTATGTAATATTGTTTACAAACATTAAAATCTGTTTATATCATTGTTCGTTACAATGTTTACATATCAATATTTACTAACAAATTAACAGTATTTATAAACATCACAATGTTTACGTAGCATTGTTTGTAAACATCACAATCTACAATATAAATGTTTAAAAAACATGTTTATAAACATTGTTCCCCAACAGTGTTTGTAAACACGGTTATGTTTATATGATATTCTTTGTAAATATCACAATGTTTACTAACAAAAAAGCGAAGATTTTTTACTATTATTTTACAATTTGTAATCAAAATTGTTTTATATGTTATACGAATTATATTAAAATTGCTTAAACGTTAAATAAATATTTTTCACCAAAAAATGTCTATCACTATAAATCGAAAATGTAACATAAATTGATTACCTTGAACGATTAATTCAGATCAATTATGAGTCAAACAGAATTTCTTTGAAGTTCATTTGAACTAATAAATTCTCCAACGTTAATATATTGAGAAATTGAGAAATTACAGACTCCGTAGTAACCAAGTGCCCGGGAGAATTCAACTGAATTTCTGTTTTGCAAACTATTTCATGGTCGTACAGTCCAGGACATGCGGTTCCGAAACTGTACACTTATAGGTACTATGATTTGTATTCCATTTTGTAGTTATTGTTAGGAAATTATTCATATATTCCTTGAGTTAGTAATTTCAACAAATTTTCATGTAATTTATTGTATTTGCTGATTATTTCCTAAAAGTCTAGAGTTATTTAATACAAAATTAACAAATCAAATAATATTTTCTAAATATTCTTAATTTATTTTTTTGTTATTTTTTAAAATTATTTATTTATTCAATGAGTAATAAATTTGGATTGAAAAAATATTGATGTAAACATTTGAAAATATTAATAATATTTACATGTATTTTTATATTGGCATTCATGTCATTTGTGATTCCCAATGTTATTCATGTTTGTAAATATTAGAAATTTAACCAAACGTCTTATGTTTACATCGGTTAAACTGTTTAGAAACAACATTATACCATGAACGACCTTGTAATGTTTACTGATTATAATTGATTTCTGTTGTATAATATCAACAATAACAATAACATTGATTACATTGCCCGAAATCATTTTACAAATATCAATGAAATATTATTCTTATTCAAAATATTCGAAAGCTAACATATAATGATGTTTGTAAACATTGCAAAGTTTATAAAACAACAACATACCTAAAATGACCTTGAATTTTATTTCCAAAACAAATTTGTATTTTCAAATACGAACTTCAAAAAGAATAATAATGTTCAAGGTCAAATTAAAATTTTGAAGGAATTATCAGACATCTATCTCTAAATTTGTTTGCAGGTTAAAACCCTACGAAAACAACGTCACGCAGAAGCTTCGAGAGCCGAAGGTATGTGATCAGGATAAGAAACATTTTTCGTGTGGAATATTAATCACGGCGATCGCGCTCGTAAATACATTTGTCTGCGTCGGTGATGGATTAGTCGTTTCCCGGGCCGCAGAAGAATGACTTATTTAACTTTTCCTACTTATCTTATCTGTCCCTCCCCCTCGGCCGACTTTCCAACTAAACATCCTCCAGGTCGTATCATCTTTCAAAGTTATGGTCGCGGCGTAATGGCGGAAAAATGGCGCCGAAAAGATTACCATGGCAAGGAGCGGGAGAATTGTGGGCCGCGGAAAGTGGCCGTATCAAATTTTAACGCCGGCTGACGCGGCGTTAAAATAAATCGAATCGCGTTCGGGATTGTTGTGCGCTCTCGGGTTATTAGCTTAAAGCGGCGATGCCGAAGCGAAGGACCGCAAGCCCGAACCGCCGATCGCAACGAATGCTCGCCGTGGATTAGCCCCTGGAGACATTCTACGTTAACTGCATCATCGCGTGAAATTTTCCATGCCAAGCGCCCGGAGAATGACCGCGAAACGTTTCGAGACCAATCGTCGATACGTTCGTCGGACGTATCGGACGTTTCCGGTGCGTTCCCCGGACGTTTTCCGCAATGATCGAACACTTCCTTCGTTGCTTCGCATTCCTTCGCGCGAATTCCGACGCCACGAAAACGAGATAACGATGCTCGTTGTCAATTCGGCACAATTAAATGTGGAATTTATACGAACTCCTCCCCAGAGGATCATGATGCTGTATTTTCACGTAAATATGACGAAAAAAAAGAAATTTTGTTGTAAACATGGCTATATTTACATTGAAATGTTTACAAACGGATCTTCGTTTTGGGAGCATTGTTTGCAAACATCGTGATATTTATAAAGTATTGTTTACAAACATTAAAATCTTTTCATACTATTGTAGGTCACAATGTTTACATAGCAATATTTACTAATAACATACAAGTATTAAAACATCACAATGATTACGTAGCAATGTTTGTAAACATCACAATGTTTACGTAGCATAGTTTGTAAACATTGCACTGTTAACGTAGCAATATTTGTAAACATCACATTGTGGAGATAGCAATATTTGTAAACATCACACTGTTAAGGTTGCAATGTTTGTAAACATCACAATGTTTACGTAACAAAGTTTGTAAACATCACACTGTTCACGTAGCAATATTTGTAAACATTACAATTTTTACGTAGCAATATTTGTAAACATCACACTGATCACGTAGCAATATTTGTGAACATCATACTGTTTCGGTAGCAATGCGTGTAAACATCGCACTGTTTAGGTAGCAATATTTGTATAAACATCACAATTTTTACGTAGCACTGTTTGTAAACATTCCAATTTTTACGTAGCAATATTTGTAAAGATCAAAATGTTTATCTAGCAATGTTTGTAAACATCAAAACCTACAATATAAATATTTAAAAAGCATATGTATAAACACTGTCTATCAAACAGTGTTTGTAAACATCGCTATGTTTATTTAATATTGTTTGTAAATATCACAATGTTAACTAATAATTTCTTCTCTATTTCGGGTCATAATAAGCCTCGCAAAAAAACTGTAAAATTCTTTCTCAATTTGCTATTATTGCGTAGGTCATTCAACATGATATATCAGCGTTGCAATGTTTATAAAACAAATGATCGTAATCATAAAAATGTTTTTCAAAACATAAGGTTGTCAGTGTCAGAATGTTTACGAACATCTCACGCCTTCATTGACCGCATTTTATTTACGTAACACAATTTCGCGCGTAAAGACAACCTTGAATAACAATAACAATATCGACGACAATATTCAAGGTCAAATTGTAACTTTCAAACAGCACAGTTCAATCTTTTCCATCCATCGCATAAACTTAATGAATATAATTACAAAATAACGAGTTATTCTCTGATAAACTTTTATAAAGCGATTAGCAATTTGTTTAATTCGCTGCTCGCATTGATATGGCCGCGTTGCAAACGCGATTGCAAAAACAAACGACTTTGACTTTAATTTGCAGTATTTCGACTGTACAAAGAAAAGTATAATCTTTCCCATTATCGTCGGGCCGAAGTTTCCCAACGGAAGTAAAAATTAATTTGTTGAACAAATCCTCAGTCGGTTATGATACGTATCACATCGCAATAACGCTAATAATGGCCCGATTTGAGGGTCCATTATACCCGACGATCGTCGGCTAGATTTAATTATAGAATGTAATTCAATGGGAGATTACAATGAAATGTATCACAATGGAAGAGTAACTGTAATTGAAGAGATGGTAAAAGCAATTAAAGAAAATAACAAATTTTCAATGAGTCCTTAAACTGTAAGAACCTGATCAGATCTGGCGAACTCCTTTCAATTGTTCTCCGCAGTTTCCTTCTTTCTTCGGCCGAGCCGAGCGCAGTTACGTTACTTTAATTAAGGCATTAGCCATATCAACGCATACAAAACGAGTTCCAAAACATCGAATCAAATTTAACCGGGTTCTAATTACGGACAATCACATTTAAATTAAAGTGGCTCGCAGTCTTAATAGTCGCCACGATAAGGAATTGCGCGCACACCTCTTCACGCAAGGCCGATTATTTATGAAGTTGCCAGAAGCTTCCTTACGTGACATTGCGCTTATTATCGTAACGCATAAATCGCTTTGTTGAACACAGTCGGTCGTGTTTTGTCCACGCAGGAAAGGTCGACGCTATATTTCACGCGATTCTTTGACAATGTTCTCGTCGAGCTTTTTCTTTTGCGCTAAAAAAAATTCCTATGGAAAAAGTGTACAAGAGTCATATATGACACTGACATATTCTAATTTATGCCATATTGACAAATATTCGAATATTATCAAAATATTGTTTATTTACATTTTATAAACTGTTTATAAACAACATAAAACCGTGAATGACCTTGTATTGTTTACTCATTGTAGGGGATGATAATAACAATAATATTGATTATATTTCCAGAGGTCACACTTTGTAAACATCAATGAAATGTTATTGTTATTCAAACGATTCGTAAGTTTCCAAATATTATTGTTTGTAAACATTAGAATGTTTACAAAACACTACATTTTTTATGACCTTGAGTATTATTTACACAACAAATCTTTCTTTCTACTATTTCAAATTCAAAACATTCGTAAGTTTACGAAAAATATTGTTTGTAAACATTTTGAATGACCTTGAACTTTATTTATACAACAAAATTTTATTTTCTACTACGGATTTCAAATAATAGTATATTACGATGCTAGGACGGAACGTATCCGATTATTGTCCAGTGGGATTTTCGTTTCGAGGTTAAGCCGAGGCGAAGCCGAGGCATAACCGAGATCGAAAATCACACTGGACAATGTT
>JABFPQ010000825.1:0-10053 GCA_022817265.1 Masnerella sp. ZL-2020 | reverse complement strand
GAATACAATATTTATTTAAATATTGTATTGGGCTGTTTCATTTCTAACAGTCGATTTGGTTTTAATCAAATTTTCTCAAATGAATGAAATTACGCTATTACTCCTACAAAATTTTGCGATTTAGATGAGTCAGTCAACATGTCGGATTGTAATTTATCTTGCGAAAGTTTGACACTTTATTGATAAGATATTACTAAAGTAAACCGAGTTAAAAGTTAGATCCGCACAAATGGATTGTATTATTAAGCCATGGGTGGTTATCATTTCAAGACTTCTTTTTCGGCTGATCAAACTCTACATTTCTAATACCTTCGTTCAATGTTTCAAACTTTATCATGAATATGCTTATTTACATTTCTTCCTTTTTGTTTCTGTACCATAAGAAATACGATGTCCTAAAGTCAAAATTTTAGGTCGTTAGTCAGAATTTTGAATTTTTTATAAATATCAACAAACATTACCTATATTTACATTTTCTTCTGACATAATAAGTTTGACCTTGAACTCAATTTCATACTACAACGTTTTTTTCATAAATACCAACAAACGATATCTATATTTACATTTTCTTCTGACATAATAAGTTTGACCTTGAACTCAATTTCATATGTTTTTTTATACTTAAAAACAATTTGTTTTATTGCAAAACAAAAGGGATTTGTTTACTTTTTTGCAGTCGTTTTTTTCAACCTTTTTTTATTAATACAAGGTTATGTGGAATACGTCATTGTTCGTCTCTGCTTTCAATCTCTCTCCGCGAGCTTCTCACATCCACTTCGCTGTTAACAATGTGGACGTTCTTCAAATATGTTCGCATATATACTTTTGGCAGATATTCTGATTAACTTAAAGTAGTACGACGTCAGTCGCACGATGTAAACATACCCAAGATACGGCATATAACACTGTGCAAACCCGGCATAAGTGCTGAGCAAAGTACGGAGATTCGTACAAGTATATGTATAATTACTTGCGCGACTCCGCCACAATGCCTCTTGTGTGTCTTTCGGCTTGCGATTATATTTTTTAACCTTCGTCTTTGCCACCGTTCCGCCTTTCTCGATTCGTGGGGAGCTGATGACGGTGTAAGTTGTACTGTCCAAATTAACCGAAAACTTGGATGGTGAAACGAGGAGATATTGCTATTTAGGGAGTGCTAAATTTAAGGTTAATTAATTGCAGCTTGGAACTCTTGTTTAGTAATTAATACTAGTGTGCTGAAAATGAATAATAAAAGACTATTTGATTTAAAATATTTGGTTTGAATATTTGTAAACATAAAATATTCAACAAATTTGATTTATTTGTTATTTTTTTATGAGTAGTATTCGGAGTAGGTTATTATACTTGTTTATTCAATTTCTAGATGTCAGCTTACAACTTTTCATTAATTATTAATAATTGGAAGTTATATTATTTACATGTTCAGTTTACATGAATACAAACTTCAGAGGGATGCTTGTATCAACTCGTGAATGTAGGAAATCGTTGAAGTGTAGTATAAATCGAATTCCTATACTTCTAGAATTCGGGTACATATTGGGTTCTTACAAGGTTCAGTAGTAAAATCAATATACAACACGGCATGCTAAACTTAGTATTTTCTTAGTGAACAAAACTAATTATTTATTTATTGTAATATAACATATGGTTTTATAATATACATAATGAGTATGAATTTAGAATATAAATTATTAAGCAGTGATTACATGAATAATTATTATTTTTCACCAGTTATTATAGAAAGAACATATTATACATTACCGGTTCATTTTTTGAATAATATCCAAGTTTTTAAATTTTATGTATGTTTGTATTTTTGGATACACTTAAAAGTGCAAATCAGAGTTGGCGATTAAAAAGCCCCGAGAGACCCAAGTCGCGAATATTACTAATAAGTTGTCGTTTTTTCTGTTTTTATGATAGCCGATTCAGTAACAAAATAGTGACTCTACAAATTGCTGAATTGTACAGTGATGAGTGGACAAATCAAAACCGTAGAAAAAATTACTGAACTGTTCGATAAAAGTTAGTAATCTTTTCAGTTCATTTTATTGAAATTTAGTAAAATTTACCAAAAATTTTGGTAATTTTTATTAAGGAGACGTGCAACCCAAATGGCTAAAATTGTTAATAATCAGCCGATCATCATAATTTTCTGTAGTATAAAACTAGTCAATTAGTAAATATTAATTATGTAAATAAATTGCACCAATGATTATTATAAACATATTTATTTATTAACAATCGCTCAAAAAGGACTAGTTCCAAAAGGCTCCAGAGAACCTATTTTATTCTGGATTTCATTTGTTATAATTTTAAATTGTTTGTTATTTCAAAATAAATAAATTGTTTGGACAGAATTTTGAAAAACTTTTTTGAGAAAGTTATCATATATTTACTGAGATTTTACACGGAAAACCGGAAAAATTAGGGCAATTTAGGGTGTTTTGTGCGGTTTATTGTTATTAATTTTATTAATAAACAATACATCGAAAATCTGTCTGTACAGTTTGTTCGTAACGTTTCACTAAATACTTGAAAGAAACGATCCACTTGCATTAAAATTAGGATCTCCAGAGATTTCCAATAATTAATAAACTTGAAAAATAAAAAGCCAAGATGAATCGATGTAAGGATTTATTTAGATAAAATAATATATGATAACTGAAAACTACAATAAATATAAATGAAATATTCAATTACATGATTTGGTTGAGGACACTTCTTGAAAGTTACTAAATATTCAATCAATCTTTTTCGTATTTTTTTGGTTTTGACCAATTTTGGGTTGCATGTCTCTTGAATGATTATATACAAATATAAATTTTTCAAAAGATTATTCAACATAAAATAATAATGTAAGTTAATTTTGATAACAAATTTGTCTTGAATAGTAAATCCGTTTCTCATCGATAAAAACAATTTATTTCAGTCTTAAACAATTGAATAAACATTTAAAATATCACTTAAATTTTTTTTGAACATTTGAAACATTAATATATTAGAAAATGGAATAACACATTATGGAATAACAATAGGAATGTACGCGGGCGCCAAATTAGCGTCATCGGTCCTTTTAGGTAGAATGTTAAATAAAATCTTAACAAATATACAAAATGGAACCAATTCAATACGTAGTTTTAAAGCTTCAAAAATAAATGAATGTCGCAAAAGGAATTCGCTTTCAAGAGTAAATTATAGAAATGACAGTATATGAAAAGTTGCGCGACGTCAATTTAGCGACCTCGGTCCTTCTAGTGTTAAAGCAGTCCATGTAAAAAAGTTAAAAAAAATTACAAGTGGCACGTTGGTACTAACGCTAATCTCATTGATAACCTGAATTCTGTATTAATTTCTTAAAACTTCATCCAATTCCCTTTAAAATAAAAAAAAATTCATCGCTTTTTCATAAAAATTGACTGAGTCACCTCCAATTAAAAAAAAAGTGCGCTTTGTTTACATTTTACCCTTTTTCTCAGTGAAAAATTCACCAAAAATGATGTTTTAAATGAGTTTTAAAGGAAATCGTATAGACTTTAAAATGCTTAACACGAATGTTATGTACCTGATTTAAATAATGCCAATAACATGTAAAAAGTGTTTGACTGCAATCAATACATTTTACAAAATTAGCATGAAAAGTTAAAAAAATCGAATGTTTCCACGTTGGTAAAAACATGAATTTTTTCGATGAACAAGATTATGTTCCAATTGCATTGAACTTCATTCAATTCCCTTCAAGTGCATCCGTTTTGCACAAGAAATGACCGATTTACGGCTGATTTCGAAAAACGTTAACTTATAAACATTGTTTGAGTTTCCGCTGTGAAAAATGCACCAAACATTACGCATTCAGACACATTTCACGGTTGTAGCTACTTTTTCTTCTGCAGTTACATTCCATGCGCATCCGACATCTCGAAGTCTATACGATTTTTTTTAAAACAAAGAAAACAATGTTTTTTAGGCATTTTTTACTGCGAAAACCCGAAAAATGTTCATTATTACACTTCTTTAAAATCAGCCGTAAATCGGTCATTTCTTGTGCAAAACGGATGCATTTTTCTTAATTTTGAAAGAAATGGAATGAAGTTCAATACAATTGGTACAGAATCTGCGTTATCAAAGAAATTAATATTTGAACCAACGTGGAAAAATTCGATTTTTTGTCTGTTTATGAAAACTTTTTAAAATATATTGATTACAGTGAAACAATTTTACGTTTTACTGGCAGTATTTACATCAGCTACATAACATTCGAGTTGAGCATCTTAAAGTCTATACGATTCCCTTCAAAACTAAAAAAAAAACATTATTTTTGGTTGATTTTTCACTGAGAAAAAGTGAAATACGTAAAAAAGTGCATTTTTTGTAATTGGATGTTTCTCAGTCAATTTTCGTGTAAAATGGATGAATTTTTTTTAGTTTTGAAGGGAATTGGATGAAGTTATAAAAAATTGATACAGAATCCAGGTTATCAGTGAGATTGACGTTAGTACCAACGTGCAAACTTTTAATTTTTTTTTCAACTTTTTACATAGACTGCTTTAATGTGGAACAAGAAAAAGTTAAATCAGGCCAAATCGACTGTTTTTTGCGGAATTTTAAAGGCGAAAGTTATATCTTTAAAATGCTTAAAACGAGAGTTCGATACGCCTAGTTTTACGGAAATGCCGATCATTTGAAATTTGCCTATTTTTGACTTTTTTAAGGTGTTGCGTTTTTTTCCGCCAGTGTATATCATAACTTTTTCAAGAAAATATTTTTCAAAATTCTGTCTACAATTTGTTCATTATTAAATAGCGAACAATTTAAAATCGTAAGTATTGAAATTGACAATAAAATAGGTTCCCTGGAGCCGTTTGAAAATAACCATTTTTTAAGTTATTTTACTAAATAAACATGTTTATAATAATCATTGATGCATTTTTCTCACATAATTAATACTAATTAACTAGTTTTACACTACAAAAAATTATGCATTTTTTTCCATTGGCCGTAACTCGGTCATTGCAAAATGATTCATTTTTTTTAGTTTTGCAGGAAACTGAGTTTTAAAAAATTCATATAAAAACTAGGTTGTCAAAGAAATTATTGTTTCTACCAACATGCAAATTTTGATATTTTGTTAAACTCTTTACATTGGCTGCTTTGATGTGGGACAAGAATGGGTTAACTTAGATCAAATCGATTGCATTTTACGTCATTGAAAAGGCAAAAATTGTATCTTTAAAATGCTTTAGACCGAACTCCACTACGCCTTATTTTAGGGAGATGCCGATCATTTGAAATTTGCCTATTTTTATTTTTTCAAGGTGTTTTTCTACATTTTTTCCATCAATGTAGAAAAACTAATCTTGCATCTAATGTGATTATAATTGTGACATATATATGATTTTGCGCGTATTAATAAAAGCATAATCACATCGGCAAAATAGTGAAAACTTAATCAATTTTGTACGTCTTATTTACAATTTGATTGTGTAAATAATAACAAAGTTATTCAAATAATATTATAAATTATTGATTTTTTACAATAACTTTTGTATGCGTGTTTATTCAGATGCAGTAAATTGATGCATAAAATAATTTCTATTTTTTCAAGTTTAATAGAGGAGTAAAGTAATGATCATTCGTTTTATCTAAATAATGATCGATACTATATTTGTTATTAACAAATAATTACTATTTGTTTGTAAAAATATCACATAACATAATTATAAAAACATGGAATGAAAGTTTACAAATAAATATCTCAGTAAAAATACATCGGTCCTCAATCTACACATCATTTCAAAACCGATTCCAATATATAATAGTATATATATTTATATAATGTCCTCAATGTACATTCAATACATACGGATCACACATATATATAAACACACTTTTCTTATTATTGTAACTAAAAACAAGTGCTTAAATATCATTTTAGAAATATTTATGTCATTATAAAATAAAATTTCAACAATAAATGCAAAATTATAAGCAAATAATAATTAAATAAGCATCTAAAGTGTCGGTCCTCAAAGTATAACACATTTGTAAACATTGCAATAAATAACAAAATAATGGGAATAGAAGGGTTTTTCTTAATTTTTTGCATTCTACAACAGGAAATTTATCCGAAAATCAAAAAAAATGAGGTCCGAATTTTGGTCCTCAAAGTACATATGTTACAGATATATATATATATATATATATATATATATATATATATATATATCTGTTTTTCATATACTTTGGGGACCGAAATATATATTCTCAATATACTTCAGGGACATTTTATGACTTCGGGGACCGTCCCCGAAGTTTTATATGTTTATAATATACATTGGGGACCTGGTCCCCAAACTATACGATAAATATAAAACGACTTTAGAGCTATTTTCCTATTATATATTGGGGACCGGTACCGAAAGTAAATTGAATTCATATTTATTTTTTTTTCGCATATAGTTAGTATATTTTGAGGAGCATATGTAGGAATATACTTCATCCATAAGAAACATAGAATGCAATTTGAGTCGTTTTTTTATCATTTAATATTACTTATTATTCAGTATACTTCATTTAGTATTAATTATCGATAATATCATTAAAATAAACGATGAATAATTTTTTAACTACTGTTTTTGATTGGATATAAAATAATATTCAATATATGTAGTTACAATGGGCACAATAATTCAAAATGTTAATAAACGAAATGAATTTTCAGTTTCAAATTTAATCTTTTTTCGAAATCGTAAGGTTCTAATAACAAAACCAAGGAAATAGTCTATATATATCTCGTTACGTTAAATGAACTACAAAAAAAATTCGTGTGGTTTTAAAAGTATTTTGCTCTTCATATATTTTTCATTTTAAATAACAAATTGTATTCTCATAGAAGTTTCTATCTAGAAACTTCAAAATAATTAATAAGACAATTAATGTTAAAATTCATAAGTTTCACATAATTTATAATTCATTTCAACAGTGATGTTTGACAGTTATAATTTTGTACTGTTATAACTGTATACTATATATTCGCAATGTAATTAATTATAATATTATTTATATTTATTTATTATTATTTAATTTTTTACAAGTTTATCATATGAAAAAATATAACATTTTGAAAAATGCAATTTTCTACAGCAGATTTACGCAGAATGTCTTCTTAACTGAAAGAAATATTAAATATTTCAAAACACAAAAATGAAAAACAAAAAAATGAATGTGATATAAAAAAATTCACCCTACAAAACTATTTTCTTGGTATCTAATAATAAAATAACAAAAACTGGTAATATCAGAAAAATGTTATGTAGAAAAGTCGACCTACGATTTACACAGAACCTGTTTTCGAGATGAATTTGTTTAAACTATTTGATTACGAAGCAACAATAATTAATGATATGGAAATCACAATATATATGTGGAGGAGATTGAATTCAACGTTCATGAGCATTCTTGTTTCGTTGTATCACGAGACAAAAATCTTGTCGGTCCGTTTTAAATGATCGAAAATTGTGTAAAGAAATAATTTATCACTTGCCCTTTTCGGAAATAAATTTAGTAATACAGGCCAAAACAGACACAAACAGAAAATTCCTTAGCATAAAAATTTGTATCTATTAATACTTATTCCAGAATAATTTATTTACTTCTTCAAAATATTTTCAGTTTTTCAAACATTCTTTTTTAAACATGTTTTCAAATTTTATACATTCACTGTGAGAAAATATAGAATTTTTATCCGACACCTTGAACCACGAATAAGATTTTTTCTTATTTTCATGTTTATGACTGTTTTTTATGATAAAATAGCCATACTTTTTGAACTGAAAAGGCTGCCAGTTTCTAATTATTTTTACTTAATGTTGCAGAACCAAGCAACATTTAATATGGCAAAAAAAAGAATTTTCCATCCGAGACCTTGAACGTCAAATATAATTTTATCTTATTTGCATGTTTAACACACTTTTATATGATAAAGTGGCCATAATTGTATCACTGAATCAACTGTCGAAATTTCTAATTATTGCAACTTATTGCTGCCGAGCCGAGCAACACTTAATATGACAGAATAAAGAATTTTTTCTCCGATAACTTGAACCTCAAATATAAATTTTCATAATTTCATGGTTGACACATTTCTATATGATATAGTGGTCATACTTATGCCACTGAATCAACTGTCAAAATTTCTTATTATTGCAGGTTATTGTTGAAAAACGGATCACATTTAATATGAACAAATCTAGAATTTTTATTCAACACCTTCAATTTCCAATATACTTTTATCTTATTTTCAAGTTTACGACAGTTTTATTTTATAAAGTGGTAATACTTCAGCCACTTAATCAGCCGTCAAAATTTTGAATTATCGCAACTTACTGTTGCAAAACTAAGCAACATTTAATATGACAAAAAAAAATTTTTTCGTCCGAGACCTTGAACGTCAGATATAAATTGATCTTAATTTTAAGTTTTATGAATTCTAAGACAAAATTTTTTATTCGACACCTTGATCCTCCGATATGATATGTTCTTATATTCATGTTCAACACATTTTGATATTATAAAATGGTCATACTTATGCCACTGATCAGCTGTCAACATTTGAAATTACTTCAACTTACTGTTGCAGAACTGAGCAATATTTAATACGACAAAAAATAAAAACTTTATTCGAAACCTTGAACCTCTTATATACACTGGCGGAAAAAAAACGCAAAACCTTGAAAAAGTAAAATAATAGGCAAATTTCAAATGATCGGCATTTCCGTAAAATAAGGTGTAGCAGAGTCCGGTCGATTTAGCCTGATTTAACCCTTTCTTTTCCCACATTAAAGCAGTATATGTAAAACGTTAAAAAAAACTAAAAGTTTGCATGTTGATACAAACACTAATCTCATTGAAAACCTGGATTCTGTATCAATTTCTTGAAACTTCCTCAAATTCCCTTCAAAACTACAAAAAAATCATCCATTTTGTACGAAAATTGACTGAGTAACGGTCAGTGAAAAAAAAGTGCACTTTTTTAAATTTTTCACTTTTTTTTAGTTAAAAATTAACCAAAAATAATTTTTTTTTAGTTTTGGGTATTTATAAACTTTGAAATGCTCAATGCAAAGGTTATTTAAGGATAAAGAAAATGCCAGTACAATCGTGAAAATTGTCTGACTGCAATCAAAAAATTTTATAAAAATGTTCAAAAAAAGGTAAGAAAAAAACGATTGTTTGTACGTTGGTACAAACATTAATCTCATCGAAAACATGGATCCTGTATTAATTTCTTAAAACTTCATTTAATTTTTTTAAAACTGAAAAAAATCATCATTTTTGCATGAAAAATACTATGTAACAGCGAATTAAAAAAAATTGCACTTTTTTACATTTTTCACTTTTTTTCAGTGAAAAATTAACCAAAAATAATGTTTTTTTTAGTTTCGAAGGGTATCGTATAGACTTCAAGATGCTTAACTGAAATGTTATGTAGCTGATGTAAATGAAGCCAGTAAAACGTAAAATTGTTGGTCTGTAATCAATACATTTTAAGAAATTTTCATAAACAAATAAAAAAATCGAATTATTCCACGTTAGTACAAACATTTCTTTGATAACGCAGATTCTGTACCAATTGCATTGAACTTCCATTTCCTTCGAAACTATAAAAAATGCATCCGTTCTGCACAATAAATGAACGATTTGTGTCAACTGCGTAATATTTGGTGCATTTTTCACAGCGAAGATTCAAAAAATGTTCATAAGTTAACTTTTTTTAAAATCAACCGTAAATCGGTCATTTTTTGTGCAAAACGGTTGCACTTTTTTTAGTTCCGAAGGGAATCGAATGAAGTTTAATGCAATTCGTACAGAATCTAGTTTATCGAAGAAATGAAAAAATCGGAAAAAAATATATGTTACAACAAGATGTAACATATGTAACATATAATTTTTTCAGATTTTTCCGCTCAAATTTAGACATATATATACAATTTTCAAAATATTTCGGGGGTGGTTCACCCCTATAAATAAGGTTAATTAAGTTGATTTTGT
>JABFPQ010000824.1:0-10055 GCA_022817265.1 Masnerella sp. ZL-2020 | reverse complement strand
ACGAAACAAACAGATATATATATATATTACAAATTTAAAAATGTTTAAAGTAATATCAAATTTAAAACATCAAGACTAAAATATTTGAATGATTCAAAAAACATTTTTCATTTCACGATTTTAAAACGACCTTGACATATTTTAAAAATAATATATTTCTTCAAATAAATAACTAAACAAATATGAATTATAAATCTTGTGTAAATAAGATGAGTTGTCTCGTTGACACCATACGAACAGTATTTTGAAAAATGATCCAAACGTAACAATTTTATAATTGATATTTATTAACCACAACTAACACAAAATTAACGTAGTGCCATTTATTCTGTGTTAATAGTACTTTGAGAAAAGAACGTGACTCTGCAAATTCGAATAGAATTTGGAGAAATAAAATTGCGTGTCTTACAAGCAAAATCGATTCAAAGCCAAAGTAGCGCGTATTTCTATGGAAAATAAAAATCAAAATGTACATAATAATGAAATCTTCTAGATTAATCTAACAATGCTATTAATGTCGATGCTAAAACATTTGATCAAGTAGAGTGATTGAATTGCGTCTAAGATTATGAGCGAATCTCCTATTATTTAGAAAAGTAAAAAGAATACAACGTTAAAGATTAGCTCATGGAATTAGATTAACATCGATATTTTACAATGAAATTCGAAAGCTAGTCGTGGATCTAAATCAGCCATCGAAAACTTTGTACAAACTACGTCGTCAGTCTGGGCGAGCTCATCGAAATAAGACTGATTTTGCCATGGACAATTTGCATTGTATGACCGAATAAATTATATTTTAAACGAGAAAGTGCTTTCTCTTTTGTTTTGTCGCATCGCCTTTCTTAATTAATACACAACAATATGAATTTAAATACATATAATATAAATATATATTTTTTCTTCTTAAATAACAGTCAACGGTAAATAATTGCATTCAAACGATCGCGAGTGGTAACGGCGCGTTTTTCGAGTGACTCGGAGGAACTATGGGGAGAGTCGGTAGTACAAATTCTGCGTTATTAATCGACGTTATTTCATGAGGAATGTGGATCGATCGTCCGTGTCACTTCATTGATTCTTTTTCTCTGTGGCCTGTTGGAAACTCGGAGGACTTTCCTGCAATTTTAAATCAACTCTGTGTTATTGTTACATTATCTTTATTCAATTTATCATTGGTGACTTATCACACCCAGTCAAATTTATAGTATATTTTCCCATAACAAATTCTACACAAGGGACGGAAAAAGTGAATTTCAGAAAAATACCAGTTTTTACTGTAAAATTGCATAGTTTTATCACAGGTTGTATCTAAATAATGGTAGAAAGAGCAAAAATAACATGAGCTTTTATCATACAAACTGGTTTTAATTCTGAAATTGAATCTCTGTCACTTCTTTAATACTTTGTATAAGAAAATGTACTAAACATTTCTCTGGGTCTGGTTTTGATAATTTGCTAGCTTTGTTAATTTTGTCTGATTTTTCTGGGTACACAAGATCATAAACAGAGAAACTAAATATTGGTCGAGAAAATTCTACAAGTGTTAACAGAATTTGACATTCCATGTTAATTGCAATCAATTGGCTAATGGTTTAAAGTTTTTAATTATTCATTAGTTAGCTGGTAAAACTAGAAAAAGGTTTAGAATATGTTTTGTCAATCAAATTAAAGTTGCCACTATAGTGATTATTTGATTATTTTGAACGCGACTTTTTAAGATGTCATTGTGGTGAAACTTACATAATATGCAGGTGGTGGAACGTATGCACACTGAGGCCTGTTAGGATCATAGTACGCACTTTGTGCAGCCTCTGCTGCCTTTGCGTCTGAAAACAATAAGATTAATTGTTTCAATCACATACGAAGTACAATATTAAACGTCATTAAAAATTTCGTTACAAAATTCATCACATCCATTGTAAAAACAGCATTTTTCAAATTTGAGTTTGAAAATTAAAAAAACTTCAACTAATGTTTCAAATTTAATGTTACCAATGTCTAATTTCATGTTTTTTAGAAGTGAAAGTTGAGAAGAAAAATGCCAAGGTCGAACCGACATAGTTAACTTTTTGAAAACTGATCTAAAGGATAAATAGCGGATAATGTTTGTTTTAAATGAATGGATTAAATTGTTTTTGAGGGACTGATAATTGAAATTGAACGTTACGCACTCGGGTACCATTTAGTTCTGTTATTTCTCCTCGGCATATTGTAGGTCTCGCGGGAATCAGTGATACGTGCCCGAACAACGGCGCCAGCCTTTTGCTCGCGCTTTCCACTCGGTTTGCAATTTATAGGCACCGCGCATACGTCATTTTTGTCAACGACCAACTTTTTTCACCTCTTTTTCATCTCTTTTCTTATTTACTATACTCGACTCCTTTTTTTCTCAGTCTACACAATCGCTTTTTAAAATTCAATTTTTAACGCTATTTTAATCTCCGATGTCGAAAAAATGACTTTTTGGAAACTCTGTGGTTCGTACCAGCTCCGTGGTCCGCGCACTACTATTATAATCCAAACTATTCTACGACATATCATTATACGAGAAGCACGCAGAGAAACAGTGAAAGTCCCAATGCGTTATCGCAAGAAGTTGCGCAATCGTCCTTGCACAATATTCAAAACGCGCGCGTCAATTAGCGCGCGCTTTCGGCAAATAGAAATCGCTTTACTTTGTTCAATTTTTTTCCTTTTCGCTGCAATGCACATTTTTGCCAACATTCGCGTCTACTTAACATTTAAGATCTGATATTAATGAAGTAATAGCTTATCTTTCCTTTGTTTTAACAACTTTTAACTACAATAGCGCCTTGAAATAAGACGTCAGAGTTTTAAAATTGAACGTTTAATGTCTGAAATTAAGACGGCGATTTCTTGATTCAATACATTTTTGCAGCACGATTAAATAATTCATTGAATTCTGTTTTCATATTAGTTATAATTAGGTTTGTCAAACGAATCTTGGTAGGATTTAGATATTTTTGATATTTTAATTTTTGAATATTCAATGTTTAAACATTAATATAAATTACTGATCATAAATATTGTTGACGTAATGTAAAACAATTATGTTATGAATATTTTGTGCCGAAATTCGTTCAATTTGAAACAATTAACTTTCTATTCAGAGTTTAATGCATCCTCTTGAGAATATAAATATAATATTTGATTATTCAAATCAAATATTAAAAAATGTATTCCATTTATTAAATCTTTCACATTTATAACATAAATATATATTTACTTGTTGTGACGCAAAAAAAGTTTATGATTATATGAAATCGATAATTGAGTTTTACATTTTTGCTTTAATGGTTTAATTAACATAAAATCATTAACTATAAACATTAACTAAAATCTGTGATTGACGAATTATTAAACTAAATCTCATCCGATCATCGAAGAAATAATTTGACATACTTTACTTCTCGCAAAAAGAAAATACTATTATTATAAAAGTTTATGCTCGTAAAATATATAATTATACTAACATAATAATCATTTAGAAGATAAATATAACTGAATTTACTCAAGTATCAAAAAAGTATTATTTATTCTAAATTATTATTATTATCATCAAAAAAATTTCATTGTAATGAGTAGTTATTCAATACAAGTGTGTTATATTTTTTAAACTAATTTTGAACAATAATTCCAATTACGTATAGTAATATATTGAACTTTTTAATTGAAAAAAAACGTCGTTCTAAGATAGTAAGAGAAAAGTAAAAAATGTATAATAACTTTAACAGTACCATATGGTAACAATAAAATGGGAAAACCACAAATCTTCTATTTTTAAATTATACAAAAATGAAATTTAATCGTGATATCTTTTGTTTGTTCTCTATGAATTGGTATAAAAGTAATCTGTCGATAAAAATAATCCAGATAGGTTATAAAATGAAAAACCATGTTCTCCTAAATTCATTGAACTTTTATTACATATTCTAATAATATATATTTATAAACTATATACAATCCTTTGTAATTATAATATAATTATGTATAATATATATTTAATACTATAAATCCGATCTAAAATATAAATCACTAAAAAATAGTCGTGTGTTGTATATAAAACTGTTAAATATTACTAAAGTTTTGTAAAAGCCAAAATCTTAGATATTAAAATCATTTGAGCTTTAATATTTTTGAACGAATAGCATCATACTGATTATTGTAACAAATGTCCATAACATCGTAGAATAAGAAAGATAATATATGCTTGAAGCAAAATACCATTTCTCCGTCTTAAATATATTTGAAAGTAAACCTATTTCGTCGTATATAATAATGGACCAAAAATATTAAGAATAAACAATACTTTTTAGATCTTGCGTTTCTTAAACATTATTATAAGCTGATTATTCAAATACACTGGCAATGATTTTTCAAGTTAATATCTTGATTAACTTACATATAAATACCTGAATGCAATAAAAGTATAGTATATATATTTTGCTTTATGATTATTTATTTAGCCTAAAATGTTTTAACAAGTGGCAATATTATAATATGCAATATATTCACTCTTAAAACTGGAGCTACAAAAGTGTCTTAAATTAAGACGTCAGTGTCTTAATTTCAGACAACAAACTTCTTGATTTAAGACACCATACATCTTAATTTAAGATAGTAGCATCTTAATTTAAGACACTTTGTAGCATGTATTTTTAGAGTATTATTATTAGAATTGTCTTTGGAATTTATATTTCAGAAGTATGCGATTATTTTGTTGCCATTTAATTAAGAATTTCAACGATTGGGATTGTATGGTGGTGGTTGTGGGTACTGAGGGGGATTCGGGGGATATCCTTGTTGACCATAAGGATACGCACCTGCTTGTGACATTGGTTGTACATTGTAATGGGGGTTTGACCAGCCGGGACCCCCATTCTGTTGCGGAGCAGGTTGGGGTTGACCACCCCAGGCACCTTGCGCCGAACCCCCAGTTGCGCCATAGCCAGGATAAGCCGCGTTTATGCCAGGATAAGGTGGCGGTGAATCGGTCATATATACGCTGTTCACTGAAGTCAGAAAGTAAAAATTAATAATATGGTAAAAAAATGAAGAGAAAATTGTGTTTTTGCTTTTTTTGTCGTTATTTCAGAAAAAAATATTTCAAACAGAGTATTGTAATTCAAATTGTACTTTTTTCAGCTAGGTATTTGAATTGCATGATAAAAACGAAGATTTAAAAAAAGTCGAAGTCGAAAAATCTTTCGTGACATAGTTTTTTCTGTATTCTAGTATTTTGAATATTTCGAGCTACTTTTTGTGAATAATAATTCGGGATGTTGAATTTTTACAACATGTATTCACAAAAATATTGTAATTTCTTTAAACATTTATATTACATTGAACATCTTTTAGTGTAAGAGAGATTAAAACTGGTTAATTCTAGTTTCAACATACTTGGGGGACGATCTGGGAAAACATCTGTAGGTGGCATCCAACCATAATAACCAGTCGGAGCTGCTTCATAAGCAGGTGGTGGAGCAGCATACCAATTCGAAGATGGTGGTTGATATGGAGGAGGAGCATCAAATTGTGGATTATTTTGCTGAGCTGGAATATGAATATGAACATATAATCACAATTTTATTTCAATCAAGTTTAAAGCTAACATTCATTATATAGCAGTATAAAACCCTAAACAATAAATGATAATACAAATTAAATTTAAACGACAAAAAAATACAGAACTTTTGTATATTAGTAATATAATATGATATCACTATATAAGAATTTTATGATATATTACATTATGTATATATCATTAAATGAATATGTATAGAGATTAGAGCAAATTTTCATTTATTTAAATGGAAATTTTAAAATTTTGATCATACTATCAAGATCTTATCAGAGCAATGTAAGTTAGAGCCAATTAGAATAATTGGGACAGATGATTTTTCAACGTGAAAAATGACTTTTTCTTTCCTCTGTTACGAACGTTTGAAAAACATAATTTTTTTTAACTTTTACGTGTTCCCCTAATTTTTTTGAGGAGTGTAATTTAAAAATTGAATCCAAATTGAAAAATCAATATACTGCTATTTAAAAAATGGTTTTAAAAAAAGAAACATATTATAAATGAAATACCAATGGAAGCAGCTCTAAGCATAGCTCTGCCAAAATCAATTGCACCTCCACTCTTGAATTTGAGTTTAAATTTGCATTCTCCAATCCAGTTTCCATTTGGTTGTGCTCTTACTTTTCCTTTGATAAAGTTTGATCCGAACATAGGTTGCTCCAATTCTACTTCACTCAGTGTAATAAAAGGAAAGCTAAAGGATTGCATCTTGTCTTTTGCATCCTTTGAATTGAAAATCATCCTGTGCGTAGTTAAATATAATCTTCCTTTTTTAGTGCCCAAGAATTCCTCTTGTTGTTGACCGTGAAATTCCATAAAGACATTGTCGCAAAATAGTACAATACTGTAAACAAGTAAAATTATTAATTGTATTTTAAATAAAAGTCAAGTTTAAAATAGTAGTACATAAAGTAAATAATCATTAAAATTCTTAAGATTGCAAAAATGAGCAATATTTACAAAACACATTTGTGTAGTACTTAATGTCATAATAATCTACATGTCAAAAGTTTCACAATTCTCACACCTGATAAAATTAAATTTTGAATGTAAAATATTGCGCAATCTTACGCACTTGTCATCGACCATTTCAATGTCATAGTCGTGATAAACATTTTCAGCTATAGCTGAATCAATTATTATTACAAAGTGTAAGTACGTCTACATATACCTATATGTACACATACAATATTACGTGTAAAAACACGTCACGTCTATTTAGGAATATTCGAGCAACGACAAATTTGCTTTCATAATTGTCGACATATTTTGTTTATAAAGCTGAAAACTTACCATTCGGAATTGTGGATGAGCACACCACCGTTGGCGTGTGCTGTGTTTAGCGACATTTTACGCTTTTTGTTTTTATTTAGACCACTATTCAATTATTTTAGTTTCCGTTGACAACTTATGCAGCCAACAGAGCCGTCACGAGACACAAACTCACGAGAAGCAAGAACGGAGTGGCAAAGGCAAAACCGGCAAAACCAGACATTCTCTTATAAATGAAAGAGGAATGTCACTAGATGACGTCTAGAGTCACGGAGTTAGGGTTTTGTTAAATAAAAAAAATCTTTTTGTTGTGCCCTGAGATTTTCTTTTTTTAATTTTTATTGACAATCGTTAATTATTTTTTAGAATTAAATTTTTTGTCACTTCAAAAGTTTATTGCAAAAAGTTATTAACAATTCCTTTTAAAACTTAAATTTGTTTGCAGAATTATAATGTCCCTGTGTGAACTTAGACCACTACAAGAAGTTTTTTTTAAAATAACATTTTTTAAATAAGTTATTATAAAAAACCCTAATCTAGTTACTATTGATTGACATTTCGCAAATTTGGGATCCCAGATTCGAGTTAGGATGTTTTCTAATATCATTATATTTCTTAAAATGAATAAAATCCAAATGAACCAGATGATTCTTTGATTTTGGGAAAATGTTTTCAATGCAAAACCAAATTTTTTAATGTAAGTTGTAGCTTTAATTTGGGAATTCGTTTTTTTTCCCCTCCACAACGACTTTCCAAAATTGAGTTAAGAGGATGTCAAAGCTCTTCTTACCGACATTACAGATTTCTTAAATTAAACATAAATGAAGGGAAATTTACAAAATCTAAAGCAACTAGACGATTTTCTCATTTTTTATCAATGTCATATTAAAAAATGGCCATTATTTATAATCAAATTTAGCTCAACTTTGGGAAGTCGTTTTGGAGGTGAAAAAAAACGATTTCCCGAATTAAAGCTACAACTTACATTTAAAAAATTTGGTTTTGTGTGAAAAATATTTTCCCAAAATTAAAGAATCGTCTAGTTCATTTGGATTTTATTAATTTTAAAAAGTCATGATATTATTAGAAAACACCCTAACTCCGGGATCCCAGAACTTTGACATCCTCTTAAGAGAATGAGAAAGGGCTGCTGCCACGGAGTTAGTGTCTTTTCAATTCGTGTCGTTATACGAGATAATTAATTGCTTTAAATAGTACCAATCGATTCTATATTTTTGGGAGAATATTATCAGATATTTGATAACGTATTTACGTGCAGAATATTGAGTATAAATTACATTTCGTTTTTTTCCCACCTCGAAAACGAAATGTAATTTTTCTCTCTTATTTCATTGAAAAATTGCTTTTTATTTAGCTCTAAATGTGTAAGAAAAATGAGAAAATCGATTTGTACTCATAAAATATCATTTCGATTCCGCAGCTGAGTTTAATTTAAGAAATCTGTAATGTCGGTAACATCGACTTTGTCCTGCTCTTAATATAATAACGAAATCAAAATAATTTCAATGAGATCTCGCCAAATATTTTTCATCTTAAATTACTAATTTATATATTCAATGAGATATTCCATTCTAAAACAATAATGTTTTCGACTGCTGTCAAATTCTAAATTTTACCATACACTGCACAAAATTTAACGTTAACGTTGAAACGTTTTAAATTTAACCTATTTTTTAACATTGTAAAAAACTTTTACTGTTTTAAAATTAAAAATTTTTTTTTTAATTTACTGTTTTAAAAACACCATATTTTAAAGTGCTTTTAGTGTTTTAAAATAAAACAGAAAAAAACTATTATTTTTTACCAGTGTTATTGAAATTTTCAATGATATACTTGTTCGTTGGTAAGTTCTGCAAACGTTCTTTGCAGAAATAAGAAACACTGTTATATGGACAAAAGCATTTCAAGACGAACAAACGTTTCTCACAAGTACATAATTTAGAAAATCTAACTCGAAATATTAAAGTGTGGTTATTGTCAATGTTATAGAAAATGATATAATGTTATAGAAAATAATAATATGTAGTATTTACATACACTATAAAGTCTGAAACCTTTTTTTATAAACAATGAAAACTTTTTTGTTTTTTCATATCCAATACAAATCTATCAATTTACCTTGTTCAAAATTGGAATTGGTTTCCATTGTAATATTTACTAAGAAGACAAGTATATATTCTCAAAATACAAAGATATATATCTTATTCATACTTTTCACACTTATAATACTTTCGCAGAAGTTTTTAGTTTGATAATCCGTAATCCTTTTCGAAATGTTTTTGTTAGTTCTTAAATAAGTGAAATGTCTCGTGAATAAGACAAATTCATAAGCTTATTAATTAATTTCCCTGCGAAGTATTATAGAAGGTAATTAAAATGATCAATTCACGATATCATAGCCGTCGTTGGAGTAAGCGTGAGAAATATTGATTGGATTAAAAGCTGTAGAAACGGTGAAATGGGCGAAAAGAAATGCAGCATAATTCGCGAGTAATATAATAACGACGTAATAGAATTCGAAATTCCATCTATCGTATAACGAAGCGTCTGAACTTTGACGCACTCGCAGACATTCCGCTGGCGCGACGCTCGAGAGCGGCGTCGTCGGTGGTAATTGAAGTGAATTAGACGCGCTGCGACGCTGGAAAAACTGACGTTCCGAAAGGACCTTGAGTATTTAAGTTGTCAGTGGTACGGCCCTGGATAACCAACGGAAACGCAACGCTCGTCCGACAAATGAATGAAATCGAGCGACGCTTCGACAACCGCACATTGTTCGCAAATCTTCCGACTTCGCAGTTCTACCGAAGAGCGTCGAAAGCATATTAGAGTTGCAAACAAACGCATGCGAAGCGACGAGCCGTTATATAATTGAACCAGTTGAAATGTAATTTGTATCAATTAACGTGCATTTAGTCCTTTGAAAAATCGTTTATTCCGCCACAATCAAACGTATTACGACTTCTACGTTTGCGGCAATTAATTACGAAATCAAATTGCACGCTGCGTTCGTTTGTTGATTTTTATCGTCACTTTTCGTGCTTCCGTTTTCCTTATTCCTGTGACGTAGTGTATCTCTTCAAATTATATACTCTTTATCATTTCTCTTTTGCTTTTTTAATTACTCCATTTTTCTGATTTCTTTTGCGAAGCTCGG
>JABFPQ010000823.1:0-10063 GCA_022817265.1 Masnerella sp. ZL-2020 | reverse complement strand
GTATTATATTTAAAAAAATGGAATAAGAAACACTACATATAACTTTTTACATAATTTAATTAAAAAGTAACCACCACAACTTTACATAGAAATGAATGTTTTAAAAATTAGCACAGTAGTTTGCTTTATAACAAAGTTTACAGTTCACATTGCTGCTTTGTCATGGCAAAACGTGACAAGTAAACCAAAACAAGTAGCAAATAAATACTGCATGTGAAAAAACTATAAATACATTGCAAAAAAATACCCCCTAGTACTTTTCGAGATGAGACACTTGGTTGAAAAATCTCACACAAAAAGTTGACCAAAGTTCTCCATAAGTACTCATAAGTTCGGTTCACATTCTCTTTCATTTCTTGTGTCAGATTTATCACTCGACTGTACTCGTTTCATTTCGCACGCCTATCTACACGTGTATAAAACAAAACAGTAGATGCCAACAATCTTTGAAACATATTTGAATACGTCCCCTCCCACTTATTTGTCATCATTCCAATGTGTTTATTTAACATCGAACGGTACAAAACACTGACACCTACAACGCTTCATTTGCACAACTGACTTTACGTCGTTACAACTAAAAACAATTAAAATTTGTTCTAAATACACCATAAAAATTAAATGTACATTTGAAAGCGAAATTGCAATAAAAGTACATGTGCGAACTGGAACGTGTTTCTTCCATTTTGATCAACTTAGAATATTCATAACAAAAATGAGAAAGGTGAATGTCCCTATTTGTTAGAACTTAAACCCTATTTGTATTCGTTTAAGAAATGTGTTTTGTTTTTTAGATGTTAATATTCGCGTATGCTATTAAATATTGCAATTCGATAAAATTGTAATTTTAATATGAAAATATGCAAAAAATGATACACATTAAATGCATCTCGATAATTATATCCAACAGTTTAACTTTTAAATGTAATTATTTGTTATGTTTGCGATTTCATGCATTTCTACAAATTATTAGTATTAATCGCAAATGATACTTGGAATGAGAATCAACACAAGAGAAATAATACATTCTTCTATAATAAACTTTTTGAAAATATAATAATTCAAACAACTTGGGCCATTAACGCAAATAGGAACATATCCCCGAAATGACCAACCTTGCGTTACGATTGCGTATAAAATTTGTTTCTTACAAAATGTACAATACAGAATTATAAACCGTAGGTTTTTACTTATTTTATACGTAAACTGCGTTCAAATGACTGTAACGCGTGCGGATCTTTGCTCTCGGAACGGTCGCACAATGTCGGCGTTATTTTGGCAGGTTTATTGCGCTTGCTGCACCGTCACCATATTTTGCGTGAAGTTCAAGAACGCAACGATGATTTTGCGTAGAAATTCGGGCACATTTGGATTCGACGCGAAATTGCTTATCGTGTGACGCAATTCAAAGAACACATTTCGAGTGTAGGGATTTCTTCTTGAAGCCAAGCGCAGTTTCAAAAACTGATAGTAAACTATTGGCGTTAATAAACCAGCACGCCCCCTGTAAAAAAATGTTGATCATTACTTAACATTTCTTAAGATTGTTTATCCTAAATTTTATTGGTTTATTAAAATAAAATAAAAGAACTTTGAAATTAAATTAACCAATAACAATAATTTGAAGTCAATATGCAAAATTTCAGTTTAAAAAACCTTTAATTAGTAAAGAGGTGAAATAGACTGAATGATTCTGACGACTTACGTAAAAACTAGAACAGCTGTAATTGGCAGTATCATAATTTCACATAATGCACAAAGGCGCAAGATTTTTCGGGACTGGAACTCCACCAAAGATATGAAGAGCCTTGCAGCCCACCATCTATTCTGTCCTAGGAACTGTTATAAAAAAGCATACTTTGAATCAGTTGTGTCAACTGGATTTGGTTAAAGGATGACTGTAATTAGTCATTACTTATGCAATGGCTGACTATTGCAAAATATTAATGATAGTTCGCATGATGATAGTCGCTTTACTTACATCGAGCAACGTCAAAGAATAGCTGGCCGAATGTAACAACGCAAATAAGAAAACTGGAACAAGTACAACTGTTAAGCTTGTGTTAAGGAAAATATATTTTGTGGAAAGATAAAAATTATGAGCATAGTCCCAATAATATTTTTCAAAAATTGTGTAAACAAATGAAATTTAACTTAAATTTGTTTGGAAACATTAAATGATTCAACATAATATATTATGAATAGTAACATTTTGAAGTAAATTTGAAATTGTTGGTAGAAATTCAATTGTTTGTAAAGGATACGTGTAACAGGTGCAGCATACATAAAAATTAAAGTATAGAATAGATAATGGAATGAATCTTCAATGAGAAGGCTTTCCCAAAACTGCCTGTTAAATCTTATCCCTGGCAACCTTTGATGTAGTCTTAGTGCACTTACTGCAGCACTACTCATCATAGCTTTAGAATAGGCATTATAAGGATTACTGAAAATAAAAATTAATTATTATTATACCTGCGCCAAACATGTTAATCTCAATCTTTGAACCAATATTATGATTAATAGTTCAAAAAAGAATCAACTCATTAATTTTAAGATTTTTTTAAATTTTGAGATCATTTTCACAAGAAAAAGTATGAATAAAGATGTGAATGATAGTTTCTTCTCTTAATCTTATGTGCAAATATAATTAATAACACATTTCACAACCAGTTTTCGACCTAACTTATATGATAATTTTTCATGATTTGAATAATAGGAGTTACACCAATACAATGTAACATGGTTTTTTTATTGCACAAGTCTTATTTGATTTATAAAAAATACGATTGTGATGTAGTATTTTTATCTATCTAGTATATTAAAATGACGTTTGTAGAATAAAGTATAGAATGAAACTATATTGAATTCACAATTAATAAACTTACCCAAAAATAGGTATAATATATCCTATTGTAAATAAAATGGTGAAAATTCGCAATAACCAGGATCCAACCTTGATTTTGTTTTCAATCATATGTTGTTTAAGAGCAGTCCAGCCTCTTTCGACCTGCGGAGATGAGTCGGCAGATCCTGCAGTCATGTGTTCAGACATTTTGCCTGTAAAACGAAAAATGTTAGTTACTTTCCCAACCTTAAGAGAAAGTAATTTTTTCTTATACATTTCCTGTTACACATGGACAAAAAACATCATCTATGCATGAGAAATCAATCGATGAGTGTCATGTTTGGTTACACAGCAAAACATAACCAATACTTATGAACTAGAGTATACATTGATCATTCAATGTAATTATAAAAAAATTATTGCCTTTATAAATTATACCATAATGTTAAACAATTTGTGAATACATGATTCATGACAATAAAGTAGTGATTTATGAAAATTAGTCAGCTTTAAGTGTGGTATTTTATTAAATATTTTGGGAGCCAATTAGATGATAAAATAAAATTGGTTGTTTGTGATTAGTGAACATGAAAACAACTAACCTACTTAAAATTATTTTATGAAAATTAATACTCACTTGTGTGTCGTCCAGTGCAATAAGCAAAGGTATCAAAGATCAAAATGAGTGCGATTTGTTTCACACCTGTGTAGCAAGACTTTGCCTACGTTAATATACTACTTATTGAATATTGGCTGTAAAAACCGAGCTCTTCCGTCAAATTGTACACATACACACATTTACGCACATTGACATGTATCAGCTTTCGCGTCTACTACGTGTACAGTTTTTATACTCTTACGGTAGCTGATTTACGTTTCCTCCCTCGATCCGATCTTTTTGATGAAGTATTAGTAATCAAATGCGAAAGATGGCGCTGTATACGTTGTAAGTTTTTGTTGGCATCTTCATTATCGAGTGTTGATCCATGGAACGGAGTTGAGGCATTTTAGGTTTAATGTCTCATATCATTGACTAAAGATTAAATTATGAGATTGATCTAATAATGTCTGAGATGCGGACGATGCGGATGTATATGAAATACTTAATAAATTTAATAAAAATTTGTAAAAAATTTAAATAAATTTAACTTTATCGACATAGACTAATATGATATTAATAATTTAATAATAATATTATATAAATATTAAAATTAAACAAAAAATGAATTAAATTATTAGTATTTTTATTTGAATAAAAGAGATAAAAACCTATTTTGATGAAAAATGAAATAAATTAAATTAATATCGAATTAAAAAATTCTGAAAACTTTAAAAAATCCTTTTTTAAAAACCTTTTTTAATATAATATTTATGGTGATAAATGTTTTGTTAATACGATGTTTATCTTGACTATTTTTTCGTCATATTAAAAAATAAATAAATAAATGTCTATATTAAAAAACTATTTTGTTATTATAAGATTTATCTTAGAACACTTTTTTGATATAGTTTTATTTATCAAAAAATTTTTTGTTTTTCAAAATATCGCGCGAATTTTTCTTAATAAACTCGAATATTATACCATACAAATATAAGTTAGGGTTTATAAAACAACAACATATTGTTTTGTTTAACAATATTCTTTATTTACAACTATTAATATAAAGGTCAAGAAACTAATTTTTATCTTCTCTTGTGGAGATATAAAATGCTTTTTCTTTTGCAACGGTTTGTCCATATCTACAAAGGTTCCAGTAAAAATTCGCAAGAAGATGAGGTATTGCGTTTCCAGTTATATCGCTGTTCTGCAGAAGCAATTTTTTGATGGAATTATTCACCCATTTTGTCGTTATAATTACTGAAATTATGTCAGCGAGGAGCTCCTTGTAATTTTCTGCTCTAGGTTTCCCAAAAAATTTTGAACTACAGAAAAAATTTCGCGCCACGCATCTTTTTGGAAGTCTTCTAAGAAATATTTGAAATCCTCACATCTAATTAATTTTTTGATTTGAGGGCCGTTTAAAGCACCTGTTAACAAATTTGAAAACATAAACATAAAGTTCACTGAATAAGTAGCTTAAATTAATAAAACAAACATTTTATTACCTTCGGGTCCTGGTGTTATCATTTTATGCGCTTTTAGAACGCACTTTTGCTGGATCCACATACAAATTTACGCAATATTCAATCCTATCGCGATTCTTATACGTATAACCATGCGTTCTGGATAACGTCACACAAAAATAGCACTCTTCGTGAACATGGTTTTCCCGTGGGTGCCAAATCACTGGAGATGAGTATTTCAAATACGTGCGTACACCTCCTTGCAGGCCCGAACGACATGTTACACAAATCACACTCGGCACGTACCATTCGCCACGTTTACTTTCAATTTTGAACAAACTTTCGTATTTGGCAACAACAGTTTCGGTAACATTTCGTTGTTTTGCTTTTGGTGTAAAAAGTCCACATAAAAAGTAAAATGCGTTTTTGCTTGTACACTCCATTATGACAGCACGTGTACTATACCGATGTTCACGAATCTCAGACACAAACTGAACTAACGAAACTAAAATCTAACGAAAGTGAAAAACCGAAAAAGAAAATATACCTGAATATGTAAGAAAACTAGCATCAATCAATCAACTGAACTAGACATTAACTTTCTTAACTGACATCTACCTAAGATTACAACAAAAGTCTTTCAATACCGTATTTTCGCAGGTCAAAAATGACCGGCGTGATTTCTGACCTGTAGCTCAGAAACACATTGTAATTTAGTGACCGAATATATTGAAATTTCTTAATTGTTGATAATGTTTTTTTATGCAGTAAATGTTCGGATTTTTACTGGGAATATAAACTATTATATATATAAGTTTTTAATATACCACAGATATTGGGACTAGCGGGATAGCATGGGAACATAGCGGAATTTTAAGGAGTACGAAAATCAGCAATAACCCAGCAAACGTGAAATGTTCAAAACTTATTGAATGCATAATACTGTATTAAAACGTATTGAAAACTTATTTCAACCAATATAAGAAAATATCAAAACTTTTTCAATGAATGTCAGTTTAATAAGATTTAATAATTTATTATTGGTTTTAAGATTTTTCTATATGTCTTATTACCGTTTTCAGTATATACTTCAATAAGTTTTAAAGAATTCACATTTGCTGGAAAACATGTCGGTCAGTAGCACTCACAACAAAACTGACAAAACTTTAAACGTCATAAAAAAATATTTGAAAAATGTTAAATTGAATCGTTTTTGTAATTATTGCTGTTAGTTTTCACCACGCGGGATCGTGACGAAAGTGAAACTTTTCGTGCCTAGGGATGCAAAGTAAGTCGAGGATGCATATTCGAGACGCTTTGCATCTCGTGGCGACGGTTAGTTCCACTTTTATCCGCTCCCTAGTCGTAAAAAATAAATGTTTATCAAGGAATCTGAATTGAATTCTATATATAATAACTTAGGAGCGAAAACCATCTATAATTAACTGATCAGCGTATAATTTTGTTATTTATTTATCATCTATATATACATTTTATTTTAACTAATAAGAATATCGTACAAAATATGTTATTTCTTTTTATATTTTCTATTGACATCTTTAAGTAATCTTATAAATTATATCTAGAAAATTTTATTTGTATTGTGTAATATTATAAATAGATAAAAATTGAATTAATCACAAAAACTGAACTGCTAAGAATAGTATATTTCTGGCGAGGGCGCGACGAGCGCCGAGCCTTGAACGATATTTTTCACGACAGTTGAGCGCCACGAAAGTGGAATTTTCGTGGCTAGGCATGAAAAGTGAGTCGAGGGCGCATGCCCGAGACACTTTTCATGCCGCGCCCACGATTAGTTCCACTTTCGTCCGCTCAACTGTCGTGAAAACGTTATTATACTTTTCAAATCGAAAAATCATTCACATAAGATAGCTATAAAAATGCTAATAGAAAAATTCTATTGTCTAAATGAGGTAACATGGAAATCAATAGGTATTAATGGAAAAACACATATTTAAGTATTCTTACCGATATTTATTTTAATGTAATTTGTATTACACAGACAATTGTATTGCAAAGATGAAGCGTGCAACATAATGCGAAGCTATATGTGTCACCTATTCTTAAGATCAATTAAAATACTGTCGGTTTATTTTTACGCATATCACAATTTTGGAAAATGTAACTTGCAAATAATCTAAATAATCGTATGTGGAATTAGCTAATTGTTTTTCTACGATTATCGTCACAAAGTTACATAACAACGGATATATACGTCGAGATCACAAAGGAGGCAACGTCGATGCAGCTGCTTTGATGCAAATGAACACAAGGAAGCTTAGAAGACAATGAATTTCGAGGCACGACATCAAAAGGCAGTGACCAATATTATCACAATTTTGTGTAAACATTGATACGTTTACATTAAATAATAATTTTATCACTGTCAAAACGAGTTTCTATTGCATAGATTTGTACACAACGTAGACTTGTAAATAATTTATAAAATTTGTACATAATTTCGACAAAATATTGAAAGAATTTTAAAACCATTGGTCGCATAGATCATTTTGTTTAAGACCAATGATATTAACTTGTAATGGTAACAACACATACTACCGACAGTCTTCAGAATGGAATTGGGGTATTTTCAACATTTCGTCGAAAGTTACACAGTTGTATATGATAAAATTAAATACAAACATTGTATTAAGTATATTTAGCGGCAAGTGAAAAAACATACAAATTGTACAAAAATTGACATTGGATCTAAAATTGATCGAAAAAGTTATTGTCATATATTGACGGGTATAAAACTTGTACTTTTTTAATATGATATGAAACTGTGATTTCACTTGCCATTCGATATCATGAATCAAAGCTTGAGCGTATACATTCGCGTTCGGCGTACCTTTTAACATGAATATTCTTTTAGAATATTGACGATTGACAACATTGACTGGAATCGTTGAGATATTCGTTATCAATTGATATAACATTGAGTAATTATGCCATAAAAAACGAAAATTATTCGATTTTGACTAAATTTCTCATTAAAAATGAATGATATAAATTAATGATGTAAATGTTAGGTGATAGTTTATCTCAACATTTTTTAAAAGTAAAATGAAATAAAATACAAAATAAGTTTCTATCACGTATTTCTAATAATAATAATGATAGTAATAATTAAAATTATAACATTAAATAACTAATTAAAATTAAATTAAATAATAAATAGAGAATTCGTTTACTTTATCGCATAACTACATAAAGTTCTTGCTCTTGGAATTTGTTTCGTTCGTGTTGAATCTGGAAGAGCTCAATGTCTGAAAATTGTGGAGACATTGCAACATATTCTGATTCGTCTTCCACGGCTCGTCTAATGCTTGATTCTTCCTCAAAAGACGGCGTTGTTTCGTCACTTGTTGTGTTAGGTGTAGCCGATCTCGTGCATCCTTCTGAATCGAGACCGTCGTCACTAATACTGAAACATAAACATTTTATATTATTATTATCATACATATTTATAAACTTACTAAATTAAATTTTTTTTTCGTTTTCATGAAGCATTGTTTTTTCAGAAATGAATGAATAAGGAGTATTTGTGATATCATCGAGTAAATTTCTTTCGTGATAAACCACTTCATTTTTTGTTGTATATATTACAGTATGTATTGTGTTGTTCCAATATATCGTTATTTCATAGCAGTAAATTAGAAGATAACAACTTTCAGTTATTATAACATGTGTATTTCTGGTATATTCGTACACATAATTTAATAATTTGTATACATTGACCATAGTTTGAAAGTGGTGGGGTATTTTTTTCTTATTTATTCTTTTCAACATTAATCTCTATGTTGTGACTACTAATGCAAATAGAATATCATGTGAAATGGTAAAAAAGGTTAATTTTAATTTTACTTTAATACAGAAAAGTAGGAAATTACCTTTCAAATCTAGTCGAAGTCGAGCCACACCTCTGGCGCGGTGGCAGCGGCGGAGGCGGCATGTCAAACTTGCTGGACAGGAAGATGTCGTCCGGGTCTTCGTACACATGCATGTTCATGAGCACTGAATCGTTGGAATCGACGGAACCGATGCGATGCTCGTCGATTTCCTCGTAGATGCCGGAGGCGACGGAAATGTTGGATATGCGGCGCGGCGAGACCTGTCGCGGGGTCGGCTCGTCGGGGCTGGCGCCCTCTGGTTCGGGCTGGTAGTCGTTGTCGATGGCCCGCGGGTGCAGCAGGCACCGCGCCCGGAACAGCGAGATCTTATCCAGAATTCCGTTGCTACCGGACAGACGCTTGGTGAGCTTGTCGGCGCTGCCGGACAACACTGCCAGGCGCGACACCAGGCCGCTAGGGGGCGCTACTTTGCCCTTCATCAGCACGCAGTTCTGCGACTTGCTGGCCGTGAGCACGGCCTGCCTAAGGTCGCCCTCGCTCAGGCTCAGTGGCCGGGCGATCGAGTGCTTCCGTCTAGGCGTCCTGCCTTCTAGCACGAGGTCCTGCAGCAAGCGCTGCGCGTTCGTGCAGAAAAACTGCAGCTGGCCCACGCCCGCGCGGAACCGCTTCGTCGTGTTCATTACGCATATCTGCTTCACGTCGTCGATCCGACCCATACTCGCCAGGTGGAACTGGTGAATTTCCGACCAATCGAATTCCACTAGTATGTCTCCGGAATGTACGTCTTTAACGAACACTCCTACACTACTTGTCACCAGGTCACCGTATAAACCTACAAAAACATGAAATAATTAGTTTTTTATCAAAAATATGCAGCTTAAGATAATTTTTTAAAAGTATATAAATGCTTGCAAGTACTAACAGGTGGGATTTTTTTTTGTATAAAAAACGAAATAAATGATATAATTGATTATAAAATTATAAATGACTCAAAAATAAACGTAATATATTTTCTTGTGTATAAATTTTCTAAGTTATAAACAAACTCTATTCAATGTTATTTGAATGCATTAGTACAAGTCCCACATATTTTATTAGATCTGAACGGGACAATGTTTTTTTCAATTTTTCCAACTTAGTATAGCCGTTATTGTTTTGATATTAAACGTTATAATTTTTACAACATTATTTCTAAGAGTGACTAAATATCAACATTCTTTTAAAAATGTATTAAGTTAAGAATATTCGAAAGGATCTATAAAATCCAAAAGATTTT
>JABFPQ010000822.1:0-10064 GCA_022817265.1 Masnerella sp. ZL-2020 | reverse complement strand
AAAATAATAAATTTGATAAATTTTAGTGTACAAATTTTTTAATAGTGTAAAATTCATTAATAAAATTACAAATTGTGAGAATTACAATTACAAGATGTGAGAATTTTTCAGAAAACTTTTAAAATAAAAAAAAAAATTTGCAGTATAACAGAATTTATTAAGTTATTTCCAATGATATATATATATATAGAACATTTTGAAAAGTCGATTTTTTTAAGTCAAGCAGTTAACAAGATTTTAAGGATATGAGTAGATTAAAAGCAGTTAACTTTGATAAAAGTATATTTATTTTCGTCTCGTGTATCGATTTAGATTCTTTGCACTGTAAGTATTCATAATAGGCTATGCCCATTCCCCTCGTAATCTTTTAATCTTATTATCCAATTTCAACACCCCCGAAACTGCGACTCAAATTCCGAACAAGTACACCAGTTTATCTATCTAACACCTAAACCTCGGCCAAAGATAGTGCAAATGAAAAATAAATAAGTAAATCCTCCAATACATCTTAAAATTTCACCCCAATATCAATAAATTCTCGTCAAAGTAACGATAATCAAATTTCCCGTCAAAAATATCACTCAAAAATTCATGTTTAAATAATGCAACATTTATCATATATAAAAAATGCAAAAAATTTCACAAAATTGAAGTTTTTTGATAGAAATGGTAATTTAAAAAAAAATTTCAATTTTACCATTTGTAATAATAAGAATGTTTAAATTTTAATGAAATATGTTTCGAAAATGTTTTGATAAAAAAAGTAGAAAAAATGCAAAATTAAAAATATTTATTCGTAGAAGAATCTAAAAATGGTTAATAAAATTTCTAGTAACCACAATTTGACAAATTAACAATAATCAATTTTCCCGCCAAAAATTCATATTTAAATTAGCAAAACTTTTATCACAAAAAATTGCAAAAAATGTCACAAATTTGAAGTTTTTTGATAGAAATGGTATTTTATAAAATTTCAATTTTACCATTTGTAATAATAAAAATGTTTAATTTTGAATAAAATATATTTCTAAAGTGTTTTTATTAAAAAATACAATAAAAATGCAAAATTCAAGTTATATTTTTCGCATTTTCCCAAAGAAAAAAATATTTATTCATAAAAGACTCTAAAAATGGCTAATAAAATTTCTAGTAACCACAATTTGACTATAGGATATTGGAGTTCGTTCGACTCTAGCTCAGAACCGCAACATCATTTTACATTTTTTCCCATGGACATTGTTATATTCGTTCGGTTACGCAACTCATGTTTTTCCAACACAAATGCACTAAACCACAAAAGATAAGAGGGCGTATAATCTACATTACTACTCAATACTTTATTCCTGAATTTACATTGTAAACTTCTCTGTGTTCAGACGAGTTAAAGTTTGAGCGCATAATAATTCGCATACATAGTCGCCGGTATAATTTATTGACCATATATATATTTGATAAATAAACTTTCGCGATGACGTGAAAAATGTAAACTGTTTTTGAAGTGCAATTTAAATAGAATTAAAACTAGTCGTTAAAGTTTTGAAAATTTCGAACGGGTTATTTTGTTATTAATAATGAAAAGTAATTGCATGGATTGAAAGTTTAATTTTGAGGTTAACTTTTTAGTTTTTCAATAAAGTTATAATTTTAAATAAATTGTTAGTTTAAAGTAAAACATTTATTCCTGGAAATAATGAAAAGTTTAAAATTTAAATTATAATATTTAATTATCATTTAAACTTTAAATGATAATTAAATAGTAATAATTGAAAGTAAGTAAAATTTTATGTAAAGTACAAAATAATGTGTTTGTAAACGATTTAATTGATGAAATTGAATTTAATCTTTTTAATTAAAATAATTCGAAACGGAAGTCAGAATCGAGTTTTTTGGAAGAATTGGATTTTTAGAAGAATATTTGGGGGGTTGGCAAATATGAACTTTTTTAATGCATAAAAATGCATGTAATGTGATTATCAAAACGCCGTACACTGAACTTTAGAATTTGCGCGTCGCCAGTTCGGTATAACAATATTACCATGAAGTCTTGTAATTTCGCTCTGTCGCGTTGTTGGAACTAAGTGGTGGTGCATTTAGTTAATAAAACTAATGCATAAATTTAATGCATTTATAAAAAACTGTTAGAACGAATTTTTATCTCAACTTTTTATCGTAACATGAGAAAAACTCATGTTAAAGAAAAACATAACAAAAATAATGGAAAAACAACAACAATTATAATGTAGAAGAAAAAAACATAAATAAAAACAGAGTAAAAGTTAAATTTGATAAGATACAGTGGAATTTAGGTAATTTTCATCTTCTATCTTTATTTATTCATAGCAGTTGCATTAGTAAGAGAGAGACAGATATAAGGTTCGCTTATAAATTTTGCTAATAAAATAACAGTATACTAACAAAACTAACTTTTTAAGTTATGTAGGCGTTACAAAAATTTTTTTTTAATAAACTAAATAATTATTAACTTATTTTTATGACTGATAAGTCTAATTCTCTGTTATCAAAAGTTTGACAATTTTTTCGTCAAAATTGAATAGAGTCATTCCAGGATTTTTTCTCCATAATCTTCTCCATGAAAAGTTCATTTTCCCTTAGAAAAATCACTTCAACTTTTCCACGTACAGACTACATTTTTCAGAAAACATTATCTTTCTCACAAAACGTGACTCCCCCAGCGCAGACTGATATTAGTCTACGGATCCTTGCTCCTTTGTTCAGGAAGGATGTACTGGGAAAGAGATGAAAATTCAAAGGACAACGTCTCGCGGAAACCACTTGGTTTAATTTTTCCGTAAAATATATTCTAAAATGAGCATTTATATGCCGCGGCGAAAAACCCCATCCCTCGGCCAAAGTTGATCCGCGTCATTGCAAAACCGACAACCCGGAAAGCGCGCTTATCTGGTGGCAAAAAAGTCGGGCGATTTCCCAATATCGCAAACCCACTTTCCGTGGAAAAAAAGTAGGCTGCGCCATCAGATGGTTCGCCTCGGACGCATCATAAACCGGGGCTAGTTTTTACGGTGAGTGTGTAGACACCCACATACGAGGGGGGGAAGGGGCGGGAGGATGAGATAACGAGAGAGACAGCGTTTATTTTAGCTTCCACTGCTGGTTACAACGGTCAGAGCTTTGCGAAAATTAAAACAGGTATTTTATACTTTTATTAAATGAAAAGAAGAATCGACTAATTAGTAATAGTAAATGAAAATAAACAAAGAAAAGAATTCACAAATCAATTATTTTTTAAAAAAAATTTGCAAAAAAAAGAAACTTATAAAGTTTGATTAGTTATAATTTTTTAAATAAAGTATAGAACATATAAAATGATCTAAAAAAATAAAATATAAAGATTTTTTGTCAAATATATCAGTATTAAATTTTCATCATGTATACAAACATCGTAGCTATGTTTGTATACAAATTTGATCCGATTGAAACTGTGTAATATTTGTTTTCTGTTTACTATAAATACATATCATATTTTCGTGCGCCAAAAATTGAACTTGTTAAAAATTAACAATTTAAATAAACATTGATAACAACGAAAACAATTGATTACACAGCTATATACATGCATATAAGTTTTTTTAACGTGATTGATTTATTTTGATAGAAATACATTGCAGTAAAATGCTGTATTTCGTATGACCTAATTGGATCAAGATAAAAACGGACGAAAAATAAACACGAATACAAAACATGAAAAACAACGCCGTTGAAAATAACACGATCGTTTACGAGATATGAGCCGTGTTTACATTAATTTTCACAAATATTTACAATATTCGTTACAATCAAAACATAGGAATTAAAACGTTCGTTTAAAACTGTACAGCATTTTTACGGCGAAATTTTTAAAATTAAAATCAACATGCCTAAATAAATAAAGGCAACGAAGGATAAGTTCGCAAACATTTTAGGGGAATGTCTTAAAAAAAGAACTTGGGGTGATTTGATGCAGTATTTTATACCAAGTGTGTTCCCGGCGAATATATTTTTGTGGAAAAAGTTTCTTGAACATTGTTCAAACCAACGAAGAAAGTCCGATTTTTTATGTTCTCTAAAGATTAAAGGTAAGAAATGATTACAATCTTGCTTCATTTGAACTTGTACAATATCTCGGAATTCCGCCCAGTTACATAACGATGAACGTTATCAAATTCCAGGAAATTGAATGGCGTAAGAAGAAACGTGTAAAACAATCGAATACTTCGAAAAGTAAATAAACAAAGCGGCGCGAGAATGTAAATACGCGCGAAAAAAGTAAAAACATTGCGATAGTCGTGGCGCGCGAGAGAGACAGGTGTAGGCCGTGTGGTGGCGTCTCCGTCGGTTAATACCCACGCATTATAGCGGGCGTATGAACGCACACACGGTGGCAGTGGCGCGTAGACGCGCGCGCCCTCCCCGGCGGCGTCGCAGTCGGCGCAGGTTGGCGGCCCCCTGGCGAGTCGCGGGGAGGGGACGATCCGCGGGAACGGGCAATTCGCCGGCGCGGCCGGTGGGGGTCGGGGAGGGGGCGCGAAGATGGTGCGGAGAGGCGCGCAGACAAGCAGTATCTAGTGGGCAGTGGTTGTGCTCGGACGGCGCGCGTCTCGGTCGATGAACCCGCGCCGCGATCGCGATATTATGTCACGTCCGTCATCGATCGAGCGTCGTCCAATGAGCGGCCCCGAAATAGCCCGCGAAAGCAGTGCCGCCGCGGCAATGTGCACCGCTGACCTTCGCCGGCACTAGCGCGCCGGTCGCCTGTCTCTAATTGACGTTAATCGGCCGGCCTGATAGGGAGCGGAGCAAGACGCTCTTCGGCGGGCGCGCCGCGAGTCGATGCCCCTTTAGAAGGTTAGTAAAACAGTGGGATCTGCATAAATTGCGATGCACAATGAGTCGTCCGTGGCGCGATCGAGTTTCCTTTTTTGTTGACTATGTAAGAAGGTTCTAGAAGTGGGCTGATGATTGTTATTTTGCAGGGAGCGAGTTTTGCGAGCGGACCAGGGATGTGGGATCCGCACGGCACTTCGGCCTTGAGTCGACTAGTGGATTTTAATGAGAGTTGTTCTGTTGGAAGAATTACTCTTGACTCTTCATTGGTATTTCTACGATAGTGATCTTGCATAGAAAATAATTGGATGTCCAGCTTAGCGATAAGCAAAGTGTATAAACATGGCGAATACGACTGGAGAACCCTGGTTATGAGCGGGTTTTCGCTGTTAATCTGTTAGAAGAATCCTATCGTTTTGATGGAGTAATGAGCGCGGCCCCTACTCGGGGTATAGGGCCCCATCGTCAGCGACGCAGACATCAGCGCGAGGCGCCGGCGAAGCACGAGTCCGACTCGGAGGAGGCCAGGCCCAAGGTCAATCCGATATTCCTTTGGGCGTCGCAGTGCGAGCAAAAAATCATTGAGGTTAGATGCGAGGACTACGACAAGCGAAACCGCATCAAGTTAACCAAGACCGCTCAGGGATGGCGCTCGATACCGCGAACCGCATCCAACGCTTACGCGTTGGCGGCGCCAGCTTGTGTCCCGTCCGCAGGTTCCACGCTCCTTACCGAGGAGAAGGAAAATGGTCTGAGAGACCGATCGCTGAGGATATCGATCAATGACTTTGGTAAGTGCTCGGTGAAAAGTCTTACCGACAGCACCGATCGAACCACCGACATGGACGAGATTAGAGGTAAACGGAAAAAGTACCACGGTCTCATGCGGAGTCGCAAGAGGCGGCGAAGTTTTGACTTGCCGTCTGAGCGCAGTTCTAACGAGGCGAAAATTAGTACGAATTGGAAGTCGAAACGACGTCGCAAAGTGGGTAAACATAGGAGAAGAAAAAGGGTGACTACGAGATCCGAAGAGGATATGGACGATGAAGATGAAACGGATAAAGAGAAGGCGGAGAAAAGCGACGGCAGTTTGCACCAAGTCAAAAACGACGAGGAGAAGGTGTATCGATCCGAGGTGGTCGAGGTGGCTAATGAGGCATTTAGGCAAAAGTCTAGTGATCTTGAAAGAATGCAGAAGAGTCGGTTTCTTCAACCGAGAGTGGTGCTGGAGCAGCTTCACTTGTCCCAGCTGCCGAAAAGGGTGTACCGGAATTTGTTGGATAAAAAGAACGAAAAAGTGACTATGGGAGAGGAAGAAAAGACGGAGGATGACGTAGACGACGATGAAGGAGTCGACGAAAACGAGGAAGAAAATAACGACGCGGATGACGAGGCAGTTGAGGGGGAGGAGGAGGACGAGGAGGACTACGAGGACGAACCCATTGAGTGTGATAAGAAATCGACTGTGATGGACAAGGACGATCTGCAGGAAATCTTGAACATGTTGGACGCTAATGATTTCGCCAACGGTAACGTTGATTCAGTTATAAATCTAGAAGGTAATCAAAAGATCGACGATTTTGAGAGTAGCAAATGTCGCATGGAGCCGGCGAGGTTTGAAGAATCGATCAAGATACCACGCTCGACCGCGAACAAAGATAACTTTGTTCATTCAGAAAAGTTGCCAGACATCGTTACGAGCTTGTCGTATTTTATATCAGATAATAATGATATGATGCGAGAAATCAATCAAACCAACCAAAAGTTGGACAGCGTCGAGATTAAGAAAAAACAAGCGTGTTGCGAGAAAAAGGCTGACACTAATGGAAAAACCGACAGCGCTTTCGAGACGTCCAAAGTGAGTAACGAGGCCGGTAGTAAATTTAATAACGGTCTTGCACAATGGCCAAACGCGATGACAGTAACGCGGGCTTTTCCGCCCGCAGAGAAGAAGGATCCTGTTTACGGCAAAACGGATTACAACGATAGTTCCAGTATTCTCAAAGCTCTCCGTAGCACTCCGGGCCTTTCTGTTTCCATAGCGACAAAGCCTCGATCTCCGGAAAACTCTGAATACATAACCAAAAAAGCTTCCCCGCCTAGTCGATCTCCAGATTCGCAAACAGAGCCAAGTGAGCGGTCGATGAAACCGTTTTTTGCGGAGACGACGATTTCTTTAGAAAATATTCCAGGAAATGACCCCAAAGCAGTTTGCACGGTTCAACGTCGATTGCCTGGGATTTCAATAGCAATTCCCAATTACAAACATTGGTCGCAATCCCCGAGTTTAATGACTCCCTCCCCAACAACGAAGAGCCGAGTTGAGTCTCCTGAAAGTACGACTGTGAATTGTGCTAGACCCGACGAATACACTAACGACGTCGAATCCCGCGAGAATCTGGATGACTTAGACGAATGCGACCCTCAGGTACTCGAAGACTTACAAAAACAAAACGACGCCGAACATCGACCCCCAAAAACCGTTTCCAAAGATATACCCCAGCTTCGACCCATAGAAGAGGCCCTGTTAACCAGTTCACCGAAAACGCGATCGTTCTCCGGTTCGTCCATGGTTTGCAATCGCAGTAACGAAGCGCAAGCCAAAATGACGAGCAACAGTTATCAAGATCTGGAAGAAAGACTTATGGTGAATTTAAAGTCCCGAGGCGCTGTTGTGTCTCCACGGCCCAGTGGACTTTCAAACTTGATGATGGCTGCTAAAAAGAACCCTGGCTATCTGGAGAGACTATTGCCAAGTCCGCCTTGTTCCGTGTCGTGTTCCGAAGATGCCAAAAACGATATCACGCTGAAGAACATTTTATCGTCTCCCCACCTGGCTGATGACAAGGCCAAGGACAAGACGGAGGAACCTATTACCACCGCGTCTCATCAAGAGACGGTTTCGAAGACACACAAACAGGTTTCGAGGGCTCGGGAAGAACAACAGTTTGTGAACAGACCTTTCTCGAACGGAGACGTCCACAGTACCTTCTTAACCATGGAACAAGCAGCCCCGAAACGGCCCTTGTCCGCTGAGTGGACTCACGGATCGCAGAAGGAGCGAGGGCACCACGTGGATTACAATGCACAAGTTCTGAAGCAGGCGAGGAAACACTCTTCGTCTAAGAATCTGAACGAGTACAGAATTTCCACAAGCATGGAGATGGTTCTGGACCCCTCTAGTCAATTGAGGGAACTAATCAAAACATCGGGCCATCTTATACCGGACCCCTTACTCGTGCCCAGAGATTATTTACCGTCTTTGGCGGCTTCCCCAGCTACGGAAATCCCGAAATTACTCACGTCTAGGCCAGAGCTACGGTTACCCGAGGCCCTGTCTAAGCCTGAGTTACTGAGAGACCCCAACCTGCTGGTTATATCGTTGGCCCATTTGCAACACGTGCTGGATCAGAGCGAGGCTTTGAACCCGAGGATTTATCGGACGCAGCCGACGCTGGAGCATGGTAGTGATACGCCCAAAGCGAATGAGACCAAGAGCCAGAAACCGAAACTCAGCTGCAAGCCAATCGGGACGCTGATGCCGACGCCGATGGATTTGTCCAATAATCGCAGGCTTAGTCCTTGTCCTCCCCTTCTTCGGGTTCGCACTGGTTTGATGAAGCAGGAATCCGAAGTGACCTCTACGGCTAACACGCCAGATGATATGCATCTTTGGCATCCTCTCTTCGGAAGGTGAGCTACTTTTTTTTACCTTCTCGCTTGCAACGGTTTAATGGGGTTGCAAATAGCAAGGAAATCTAACGTAAATCAATATATAGGGTGTCTGTTCCCATTTTCAACCCTGGGAATCTATTTTTTACGATATATATTTTATAATGTAAAGGGATTTGTTTTGTAATTATTTTTAAAATCTCTATAACATACTATAATATGGCTCTAATTTCAGGTCATATTTTTGGGGTGAAATTATGATTGTAATGAAAATAATATTTAGATGAGATTTACATAATGCAAAAATTGACATGTAATACGTAGTTTTCTTAAACAATTCTAAATGCAATGAAATATGTGTTACAACTTATTGTTATTGTTAATTGAGTATTTTTTATCATAGTTTGTTACATAAAAAAGGAAAGAGGTAAAAGAGTTGTACGTTCAAAAAACAAATTAGTTATATGACGTTCAACTTTGATTAACAATTATTCAATAACGGTTTTCAAAATCCTTATTACTTTTTAATTCTACTTATTCACTACAGTATCTGACATATTATTTAAGTTTATTAAAGATTATTAATAAATTTTTGTAACTACATATTACAGCAAATAATAACGTATCACTTCGACAAGAAGTATCAGTTTGTGTACTTTTAACATTGTAAATTCATTCGATTGACATCGCATAGCACGTATACGAATATATGTTATTACCCATTATTATATACGTGCGGTCAATTTTTGTACCGTGTCATTTCCATTTAATAACGTGTTTGCTAAGAATTTCACGGGGCTAAACCACCAAAGGGTTGCAATTAAAATACCTCGCTATAAATTTCCCCCATAGAATAAATAATTGTTTTGAGCAAGAATCGCGTGATTAAATTTTCATCGAAAAAATACTTTGCACGGGCTCCCATGAATTCCTAATGTGAGCCAACTGGGCACTAAACGAGCATTAATTTTCGATGCTGGATCGAATTGGTTGATTTTTATAAATTAAAGTAGGTCATTGATTAATTTAAAAAAATAATAATATAACAAGTAACAAAAATCAAATGTTTAAATATTTTTTTTTCATTTTTTTTATCAAGACTTGTTCATATAAAAAAAAAATTTATCAAGAAATGTAGTTTTTTGTATTCTAATAAAATTATACAAAAATAATATAAGAGTTTTTCAGACGTTTTCAATATATTTTTAATAAGAATCTTACACTTTAAATTATGAAATTTGTCAAAAAGTTAGATACATTATTACAAGTTCATATTTACGAGGGGATTCTTAGAAGAAAAACGGTGTAAGAATTAAGGGGCGAATAAGAATTCATTAGGACGAAAGAAATATGATTATGTCTGACGTTCTATTTGATTAATTAAATTCAATAAACTGCTGGTAATGTAATTCAATCGAACCAATTGCGTGGCAGAAAACAAAGATAACGTCTCCTAAGTTAGACGTAAGAAAGCTAACGTTCACACTTAGGATCCGTCTCCCAAAATGTTTGTCACGAACTAAAACTAGGTCGCCACACCGCTACCTAGC
>JABFPQ010000821.1:0-10064 GCA_022817265.1 Masnerella sp. ZL-2020 | reverse complement strand
AAAAGGTGGAGTTGCCAAAAATGTGCAAAAAGTAATAACCGGAATTTACCGGTGATGTCACTTTTTTACATAGCGTATTAAAAATGTTAGTAATCCAATATATCATAGGTTGGTTTTTCTTGTTTTTTGTATATGTAATAGCAACTTTCCATGAAAGCAAATTCAATAAATTTTTTGCCATGTGAATTAAATGATAAGTCATAACTTGAATCATTAACATAATATAGCAGGAAACTCAGGATTTAAACATGGTTTTCCATATTTTTTGGTAATAAAAAAAAATATATTTTTATTAAATGAAATTTCAAAATTAATATGAAACATTCATGAAAACATATTTTATTATTATTTATTATGTTTTAATTAAAATTTTAAATAATGTATGTGATTGAAAAAATTACATTGAATACCAAAATTTTTTGATGTTCAATGACATAAAACATGAAGCGTATTATTCAAAGTAGTACCCATTCTATTTGTAAATATATGATTCTAAGTTTTCTATAATAAGAACAAAAATGTGTACAAATAGTTATTTTTCCAAAAGAAAGGAAAATACATGTTTATTTTCATATTTTAAGCCAAGGAAACATATTCAATAATAAGACATTCAAAAAATATAATTGATTGGAGAAATTACTCAAATCTAAAAATGACTCAACAGTTCCAAATCACTTTCCATAATGTGCATTTAAATTGATATGTGTATAATATACATTATTAATTTTGTACTATATCAATAAATTAAAATAAAAAATAACAATTGATGCAATCTCAATTGAAAATAGATAAAAAATAATAAGTAATTAGAATGTAACCTGATATTAATTAAAAGACTCAAATTAGTATTGAATTATGTCTAAAAATAGTCATAATGAATGTGTAATAGTATAGGAATCATCTTAAAATTGGTTTTAGCATGTTTGAATATTGTGAATGAAATCTTGGAAGTTAATAATGACCAACCGTTATACACACGTGAAAGATGAGTCTTTGGTAAACAAAAGTAGGTGGCCATCGTGGTGTACGTGTGTGAACACAAATAAACGCTTCGAGGAGAAAAAGTGAACAGGTAACAAAGGCAACAAGTGGTATACAAGAATGGCCGAGAGGTAACCTTCTTAAGTTACGTGGACGTCACTATACCCTATGTATGCAAATTCGCACATTCATCGCTACTCGCTTCGATTTTTATATAGTGTCAAGGAACTCGGCTGATGAAAAGTTGCGCTTTCAGTCTGCTACGACGTTGCACACTCAAATTATTATTTTAAAAAAAGGAGAGAAAGAGAATATGTCGTTGAATAATTTAAATTCCACAAGAGTTGAGATGGAATTGAAGTATATTTGAAAACGGGTTGTTAGGTCAAAAAAGTTTTCAATGGTTTTTTTAGTTTTTTATAAATGAAGTTGTTAGTAATAATAAAACATTTATAGTAGATTCGTGATGTAATTACCAGAAAATTATATATAAAAAAATAATATATTTAAATTATATATAGAAAGTCATATGAAGAAAAATAATAGTTTTTTTCATTGTTAACATTAAAATTTGTGGAGACTATTCAAACAAGTTTTTCGAAAAGATAAACTATAATAATAATCATCATATCTAGAATGAACTTAAAGAGCTCAACAATTCATTTTGTATAGTACCTTATATGATATGAAATGGTGTAGACATTGAGTGCATTAGAGACATTAAACATTCAATACGTGCAATTTTTATATAAAAAAAACATTTCTAGATATGATACAACTATCTTCTGAAGTATAGTTCTATAATAGCTATATAGGTATATGTATATATGTATGTAATATCCCAATTCATCCTATGAATTGTGTAATTTCAATTAAACAAAATGTTAAATAAATGACACCTATAACTATATAACTACATGAACACATTTTCTATACCATTTTAAACCGAATTATACAGTTAAAAAAAAAACAAAAATATTGGTCCATCCAAAATTGATTCTGACGAAAAAGTTAGTATCCTGATAAATACGACAGCACATGAAGAAAAACAATTTTTTGCTTTCAAAAGCATAATGGCAGGATAAGAATAAGGTGTCGCGACAAAAGAGCATTTTCTTGGACAAGCTGGTCTTTATTGACAAGGTGGGAGCTTGCATAAACAAGACAAAAGAGCGGCTGACGCTTGCGAAGCTGCGGAAAGACGACAAAAATCTGACACCGAATTATCGAGAAGAGGGGTGTGCAGCTTGTAACTGGGTTCGATTAAGTGATCTACGTCGTGTTTCTGATCTCGGTGCAACCTCGTAACCGAGCCTTCCGAATTAGAGATTCGCAATCAATATTTCCCGCGTAATTCTACGCAGCATCGGCCCGGTCCAGCTAGAAATTTGCGCAACACCGTTGAGCTCGCAACTAGGTTACGCTCGATCCCACAAAATGAACCTGTCAGATATACATTTTGGAGAATGTATTAGTATAAAGAAGAGAAAAACATTCCTACTTTAATGATTTCATTGAGTATGAATAATAATAATAATCAAGACATTCTTAATTGATCTTCATTAATGCGCAAAACTTTAAATTAACAGACCATAGCAGACTACAAAATGTGAAGTTGCAGTCAATGGTGTTAGCAATAGAAAATTGAAAAAATAATTTACAGTTTTAATATATGTACTTAGATTTATTAAGGAGACTTTAATGAAATCATTATTTTACTGGCAATTCCTGTTTCGTATTGTAAAAAACAATAACAGGTTTGTTTGTTTATGGAAACCAATGTCTGTTTGTCTGTTAAATTTGTGCGAAGGAGTACACTTGAAAAGTGGGTGTAGACGTGGTGTAGGTTAGCGTGTGTTTACCTCGGGAGATGAAGATGAAGCGTGAAGCGATTGGCAGATCCTGAGCAGCCTTGCTCTGTTTGAGGTAAAATAAAAACTTGCACGCCACTGAATCCAACACTGTCATTCGCCAAACTCGCGGGCGCTCGTATTTGCGAACCGCGGGAATGAGTTTACCGAGATGCTAGGATCGCCACTTGTGAGATGCAGAGAACAGAAGGTATGCGGATAGACACGACTAATCGATGCGAACCCGGCAACGTCTGTCGCGCAACTGGCCGTTGGCCGATACTGCCAGATACTGCGAACTGCGATACTGGCTGAACTGGCTCAGCAGTCAGCCTGCGCCGAGCCGGCCGAGCGTGAGCCGCTTCGCGCTCAGCTCTCCTACCGCGCCAGAGGGCGGTGACCTCAAATCGCGTTCACATGTTGCATGGGATTTCGTCCTTGTCTGTGGCCTGCGTTAAGACAAGGACTGAGATACTTCATAGTTTTTGGTTCTGGAAAATGTTGATGTCATTGGACAAAATTAAGGGGATTCTTCGGTCAAATGATGGATTTTTTCGTAATTATTTTATCATCTCCAAATGATTGAACAAAACATTTTGTTTAACCCAGTGTCGGATTTAAAAACTTGCTGCCCCTAAAAGTACAATCTCTGTGCCTACTTTAAGGTGGTTTAGGTGATTAATGTGATGAAGTACTGTCAAGTTATATTTTATTTTTTAAAAACTAGATATGTTACGATATTTTTTTGTGATAATATTTTTTCGGAAAATAAAACTTGATGTTTAAGTAATCCCTTTAAAAAATAAAGTAAATAAGATCTTATGTCCGATCGAATTTGACATATAATTTATATCATTTTTATAATAAGATCTTATAAATGATCTCATACGCCAAATTCGGATATAAGATCGTATTATGTTAGTTTTGATACGGATGCTTAATACTTACAGGCTTTTTTCTTTTGGAGATAGCACTAAAAAATTACATTCTGAAAAAAGAAATACGCAGGATATCCTACGTAGGAACCTGGGATGCAAACGTAAGACCTGATTTACATACAAGCGACACAAAATAAGCAGCATTTATGTGCAACCATTTATCAGTAGCTTCCTTACCAAAATTGCAAGTGATATACCCAAAAGTTTTTCATAATATTTTAATTCTTAGAAAGAGAAATCTTTTGGGGAATATAAGACTTTGGGGGGCAAAATATTCTTATTCCGGCCTTAACAGTCAGTTATATTTTCAAGTAACAGTTGCATGTCTGACCAACTTCGGCATTAAAGTCACCCATTACTATAATATTTGATGTTGCTCTTTGATGAGATTCGGGGACTTTTCTAAAAAGATCATAGTTTAGGTATTTTACGAGTAAAATAAGTGTTTTTCGGCTGAAATTGTAAGGAATTGAATGGTTTTCAACTCCATATCTTTGCCCATGTCCTGCCCGTGCCAGAAAGACCAAACGATTCCTAAGAAAAAAAATGTTAGGATTTTAAAGGGATTGTAAAAAGGAGATTTTCCTAAAAACCATAGGCGATTTTCTTACAAAAACTTACAAAAAAATTGCATTTCATACAATAACAAATGTTTTTCTGGGAATTTCTAGGATAAGTTAGATGTAGCTATACACCTAACTTATCCTACTCTAAAGTAGGCGGTTTTGAATCCTAACATTTTTTTTTCTTAGTAATCGTTTGGTTTTTCTGACACGGGTGTCAATATACTTATACGCTCCAGGGAACCCCATTTAAAATCGCCATAAGGAAATTCCTTAAGGAAATTCCTGAAGGAATTTCCACATGCGATTGACTAGTCAATTTGGTACAAACGTAATATATAGGTTTTGTCCAGAAATTTCCTACTGACACTTTCGGTTATTAGTATATCAATTTTAAAAAATTTTGTAAAAAATAATAGTATATTATACCGCCCATACAGCATACGATATTTTATGTATCACGTGCAAGGTTGTTGGTGTTTTACAGACAGGTTAGGTGGTTGGCATGGCAGTCTGTAGAGGGCCGGGCGGTTATTTTAAAAATAACCGCCCGGGTCTCTAAAGACTGACATACCGACCGCCAAACCGGTCTGTAAAACACCAATAACCGCGCATGTGATACATAAAAAATATTTGCATATCTACCATTTTTACCAACAAATTTTACCGACTGATGATACAGTGCCATCTATGAGAAATATATGAAGCTCGCATACAAAGTTATCATTCATTGTTATGAATTGTTGTGACATCACGATTTAGCCAAAGAGCAGTGTCTGAGCTCTTTGATTTAGCTATTACAATTAAATTAAAATAATTAAAACGTACTGTTTGTGGAATAAATGCAATATTCAATTAATCAGCTTTAATTAATTGCATACCATATTTTTCATTGTATTAAAAGTTCGCAGTATATAAGAAGATACATGATGGTTTTAGTGCAGTTGGAGTTGGACTTTTACAACAAACGTAACCTCTAAGTAAACTTACAATTCGAGAGTTGTAAAGGGATAATAAGTATACATTTAAAAAATGTACGTATATTAATTTTTGTCATAAAATTTAGCTTTTGATAGAATAAAAAAAAATTTTCAAGTTTGCTATATATGACAAAATAATTATTTTTTATTTACTTTTTTTTTTAGTAAGCAAAGGTGAATTAATATTTGTATTTTTTATATGTTAAGGATTAACTAATTTCATGTTAGATGACATTTCAATTTTAATGCGTTTAATGATTTCATATTAAATATTTTCATGTTATGAAATCTATTACTTTTCTACAGATCTTAACAATTTTGGCTGATAGAAATTATTTGAGTTAAAAAATTATTAAAAATGGCTGCCTTGATGAAAAAACGAGTATTAGCAGAATTTAATCAAAGTCAAGTAAGTATTGCAAATATCAAGATCTGTTAAAATATCAGATATTTTCCATGATAAATAAATATTTATATTATTGTGAATATATTGTATTGTATTACGAATATATTTGAATTGCAGTATAATAATTTAAATCCTTTTAATAAAAATAATAATAATAATAAATGACTAATTAATAAAATTTATACTCAGACAACAACAGAACCTCCAATCAAAAGGTTAAGAACTCTACGTCTAACTTTAACAAAAAATGGAGATGGATCTGCTTTGGCATACATTCAATGTTTAGAACAATCCAAAAGTGGTAACGATGCCCTGCAACTTTTGGTACGAATTTTTGACACAATCCCACAAATGTGTGTGGAAGATATCCCAGAATGTATCAAGATATTGACAGAAAGATTTCAAGTCGAGTCAGAAGCAACAGTCCGAGCAAACATTTTTTCAGTACTGGCAGAATTAGGTGAAATAAGTCCAGATGCAAATGAAAAAATTAAAATTATTCATGAAGTTGTACATCTTCTAAAAAATGAACAATCTCATCGTGTGAAGAGTAGAGGATTGGCTACTTTACTCAAATTGGGAGATTATAATAAGTAATTATGCTATAATACAAAATATATATACATATGATATTTTTGTTAAAACATTTGTCAACATTTTTTGCACAAGTATTTTCAAATTTATCTACACAGTATTTATTTTTAAGATGAAATGTAGTTTTGTTCTAACTTATTTTTCATAGCAGCATGAATTTTATTAAATATCGAGATTATGGTTTAAATGTATATGTAACGATTTTAAAATCTAATTAAATTGTCTTCAATTTTTTTCATAGATCTATAGTGTTAAAAGTAGCCAGAGAACATTTACCTGATACTTGGCATGGAGTGCAAACTCGTTGCTTATCAATAATAGGACGATACCTATCTGCAAATGTATCCGATGATACTCTGACACTAGTCAGTCATTACACTCGTTCCCAAGATCCCAGAGTTCGAGCTCAAGCTTTTGAAACAATGGCTGAACTTCATTCAGAACGTGGTTGTCGACTTCCAGCTAGTTTTTTCTCAGAAGCTTGTGCAGCGATACGAGACGATTATGAAATTGTTAGAAGTGCAGTTTTGAAATTGATTTGGTTGTTGGGAAATGAGTATCCTGATACGTAAGTTTCTTTTTTCAATCAAATAAATATTTTAGCATTATTATAGTATTTCTTATGTTTTATTTTTTTCTACAGAATGGTACCAGGTTCAGAAGGTGAAGACATAAGAATGATCGACAGTGCATTTTCCAAGATTTGTGGTTTGATGGGCGATTTAACACCTCGTGTTAGAGCAGCAGCAATGTCGTATTTAGGAAAAATGAAAGGTGTGTCAAGAAGATACACTGAGCAAGCTTTAGATAAAAAGCAGAAAAGAAATGACGATGAAAATGAAGTTTCTGAAGAACGTAGTGGATCTTGTGGAGCATTTATTCATGGTTTAGAAGATGAATTTTTAGAAGTGTGTATATTATAATATAAATATAATAGTATATAAAATACTATTACTATTATTACTATATACAATTAGTATACTATATATAGATACTATAATATCTATATATATTACTATATATAGTACATAGTAATATATTACTGTATAGTATTAGATTGAGATATATATTTTTTTCTATTGTCACTTCTCATTATTCAAACTAATATGAAAAAAAAATTTCAGGTTCGTACAGCAGCAGTAGAATCACTCTGTTCCCTATCTCTTGAAAATCCCAACATTGCTCCAATCGCCCTCGACTTCATGGTCGACATGTTCAACGACGAAATCCAAGACGTACGTTTACGTGCGATTGAATCACTCGGTAAAATGTCCATCAGCGTCACTCTACGAGAAGATCAGTTGGAAACGATACTGGGTGCGTTGGAAGACTTTTGCAGCGAGGTCAGGGAAGGTTTACACGCAACGCTGGCAGCCAGTCGGTTGGCTACGCGCAATTGCTTGAATATGTGCGTGAACAAACTTTTGGAAAATCTTGCGAGATATCCTCATGATAGGGAGAGCATTCGGAGCTGTTTGGCTGCGTTGGGAGCTTCACATCCCTATCTTACTTTGCCTTTGGTTCCACAGTTGTTGGGGACACATCCATTTTTTGATATGCCAGAACCTGATGTTGATGAACCAAGTTGTATCCTTTTCTGAATTAATTAGAAATTAAGTACATATATAGAATATACTTTCATTTCTAGTTTTGGCCCAAAGGAGTACAAAAGTTATCTTTAAGGCGAATGAAACCTTACAAAAACATGTTTCAATCTCAAACTTTATAACTATAATTTTGAGTAGGCTTGTCAATTGTTCATTGCTGGATTCAGACGTTTTTGTTAATATTTTGAAATGGCATGTGCACAGCAAATTATTGAATTTGTTTACATGTTTTTGAGTTTACAAGTATACCAGAATAAAGACAAGCTATAAAACATATATGATTAACATTATATACTACTTACATTTGAACACTGAATATTCTAATTAGAAGTGTTTTATGAAAATTCTATGTTCAAATGTAAATATAATAATATTAATCATCATTTATATACTATAATTTATTGCTTATTCTGCTTTACTTTTATATTGAAAAAAACATATACACAAATTCCAAACATTTCTGTGAACATCATTTTAAAATATAGGCACAAATTTCTGAATCCTACAATGAACATTTGATAAGTCTAATGAATGCTTGTGGATTCAGAGGATTTAAGACTGCAATTTTTCATACAATTGTTATTATCAATTCTTTTTGAAATGATAAATGAATTCCAAAATTTGTTTTCATTTAAGTAAAGAAAAACTAATATTTTCTAAAATTTGATATTCTGTTTCTCAATTGAAAAATTAGAATCTTTCATTTCAATTAGATCATCTCTTTGTTAAATTTCAATCGTCAGCTTAGTGTTATGTCACCAATCTTTGGTTTTTAGAAATCTTTGATTAGTATTTTAACATTTAATATTTAGTTAATTGAATGGATAGCAATGGAATGAAATGTAAGAATTAATTAAAAATTAAATATTACATATGGTTCATCAGTTTCTTTATTTTCTCAAAATTTCATCCACTTTTCCTATGTCTTAAAGTCAAAATATTCAACGCTAAAATTGAATTGTAATACACGATTTGTATATCTATATATATCATTTTAACACATTTTGAAATGAATTACCTCGAAACCTAGTCAGTCAAATAGATTAAAAATGTCTAGAAATAAAGATAATAATGTTACATTATTATGCTAAATTTGCATATCATTCTGATAGTTTTTAATTTTCCGGAGTTCTACCTGAAAATCAGATAAAAATCTTACAAATTAATTTAAACGAACAATTTATTACATAAGTAAAAAATTATTACGTTTTTAGTAGAAAAATGTGAACAATTTCAAATGAAATTGTTGAAATAAAATTCTCATTGAAACGTTATAAATAAATTCACATGATACAATGTGTTTGAATAAATTAAATGAATTGGTTGAAATAAACAATACAAATAAAAAACTTGTACAAAGATACATTGAATACAATAAATTAGAGGAAAAATATTAATGTAATTATTTTGCTTTTGCAGTAGAGAAGTAGCTGGAAATTTCAGCAACTCAAATGTAGAGACACAGCCGCCAATGTTAACATTCAAAGCGTTTCTGGGTACACAAGAAGACAGTATAACCGACGAGGAAGCGATCAAACGGTATAATGAGTATAAGTTGGAATTCCGGCGACAGCAACTGAACGAATTCTTCGTAGCTCATAAGGATGAAGAGTGGTAAGATCTCGTTTTGTCACTTGTAATGTCAATTTCGCTCGAGCCATCGAGCTTTCAGTATTTCAGTCTTGTCAGGTTAATGCTTTTACGTCAAGCACCGTGGTGGTTTAATGATCTACTTCCATGTCTGGTGACATTTTTCAACTAACAACACATTTCTTATTTTTATATTCCATAAATTATCTGGAATTGTTCCATAAATATTTTATAAAAATACATTTCATTGTATAGGTTAAAAAAATGTAGAGTGAGTGCACTAATGATTGAACATTTAAGAATGAGCACCAGTGAATGAACACTCATTTGAATAACATTGTCTGTTAAATGTAGTTTTTATTCATTGGTACGTGTTCATTTACTGGTACATGTTCATTCACTGGTACGGGTTCATTTACTGGTGCATGTTCATTCACTTGTACTTGTTCATTTACTGGTGCACGTTCATTCACTGGTACGTGTTCATTTACTGGCACATGTTCATTCACTGGAACACATCCTAATGAAATTGAAAGAGATATTTTTAGTTGCAAA
>JABFPQ010000820.1:0-10067 GCA_022817265.1 Masnerella sp. ZL-2020 | reverse complement strand
GCCCTTTAGCCCTTCAGCCCTTCCCCCACTCCTTCCTTTGGAGGTTGACTCCTCCTATCTCTTCGAATGTCGTCGGTGTACCGTGGAGGGGGATTGTTTAGTCTCTCTACGGTACACCATTACTACTAGCGTCAGGTTCAATTTTGGACATGTGTCCAAGGCTGACGTACTCAGACATGAAGTCCTCGTATTTCTCCATCAATTCAATATCTTTGTCTAGACGACGTTCTAGTTGCCGGAACGATGCAAAGGCCCTTTCTTTGGAGCAGCCCATGGCTGCCTTCGATTCTTCGGACCGAAATGGCAGCCGCACAGAGAACCTGCCATCTTCTTCTTGCGTAATAGAGGAGGATATAAATCTTTCACAAGTCTCGTTTTCCTCAGTGCTGACGGAGGGCCCAGGTAAACTATCAATTTCCCAAAACTTGCGCAACTGGGAATCAAGGTCAACAGAGTGGTGCACAGGCACGGTGTTGACGACTCCGTCAGCAATTTTGCCTGAAATGACCCAGCCAAACACGGTACTCTGAGCCACGAGCAAAGAATCGGGCACGCGAATCATTGCTCCCGTGAAGATCAGTGGGATATAGTCGACACCCAGAAGCAACTCAATTCTAGCTTCAGGTGTGTGCTAACGAATCGGCCAAGTCGAGATTAGACAGCGCGGGGAAGTGTCGTGTGTCGATCACCCTAGGTGTGTAACTAGAGATCTTACTGATAACCAGTGCTTCAATTGCGACTGGCTTATTGAGGTTAAGGAGAGATTCCACCGTCAGTCCAGCGGAGAACTTGACGGCACAAGAGCAAACACCACCAAGGCCGGTAAGGCCGCAGAGAATCGGTTGCGAGGTAGCTTTAATGCTTGAGCCACAGTTTCAGAAACCAAAGTTCGTTCAGAGCCACCATCAATCAAAGCGCGCACGACGCGAGATCGTCCGGAATTGGACCGGAGCTTGACGAGCGCGGTAGCGAGCAGCGAGGAGCGCTGTCTGACATCGCCGAGATGCGTAGATACGGTAGAACTAGGCGAGGTCTTTGCATTTGGAGAAGGGGAAGTAGTCGGCTTTGAAGCTGTAGCAGCCGGGTTAGTATCACTAGCCTTCGAGCTTCCCGCTTCCTTTTCAAAATGAATTACTGTGTGATGCAGCTTCTTGCATTTCACATATCTATTTTGCGACTTACAATCCTTTGAAGAGTGTTTAGACGATAAGCAATTGTAACACAAGTTTTTGTCACGAACAAACTTGTGTCGTTCAGATACGGACAGCTTCAGAAATTGTTCACAGCAAAACAAGGCGTGTGAACCACCGCAGCTCGCGCAGACGTAAGAGCTGGTAGATGCGGAGTGAGAAGATGAAGTTTTTGCCTTCTCGGGCAGCCGTTTAGCAGCCTGGCGATTTTTTGTCACGGGCAACGTAATTAAAGTGTTAATTTTAAGCGCGAGAATTTTCATGAATTGCTCGAGAGTAGGATATTCTGCAGAATCACCCAAGTATTTCTCCCACTCTAATCTAAGATCCGAATCAAACCGCTTTTGCAAGAAGTGAATTAATAATGGATCCCAGTTATCACACCTACATTTTTGAGCGAGTCTAAAACAAGCTGAGTTGTGTCCTTAATGGATTTAAGCGACTGAAGATTGTCCAAAGAAGCACCCTGAAGTTGGTCGAGTTTGGTAAGCAAGCTTGAAATAGTAACCCGTTTATGTGTGTACCTACTAGACAACGTATCCCAAGCGACCGTATAATTTTCCGCAGTAACTACTAACACTTGGACCAATTTCGCAGGCTCATCCGACAGACAAGATTTAAGATAGTAAAGTTTCTGAATTGCAGAAAGATCTTTGTTATTGTGGATCATGCAAGTGAACAAGTCCGCAAAAGAGGCCCATTCGGCATAATCCCCAGTGAACTTGGGCAGCTCGAATTGAGAAGACGAATTTGTGGAACTGTGTCCTTCGATTTTGTAGGGGTGGAGTGCGCCGTTATAGCTGAAGCCTCTAAAGTGAGGTTAGTTTCCAAAGGGGAGATAGCGGCGGTGAGATAGCTCTCGACCGTTTCGAATTGGTCCGTAATGTTGAAAAATTAGTTTTCCACAAAAAACGGCAAAGTTGACTGCTCCTCAGCGGAAGCTAGCGTCAAAATTTGCGCGCGAAGACAGCGCGCCTTTTCAAATAACTGTTCCGCGCGCCTAAGACGACCATTCAAGTATCCTAACGTGAAATTATTAACCCCAACTTTCTTAGTATTAACTAACAAACGAGAAAGGTCGTCGCCTAGCAAGAGCGTCTCCGCTATAAGAGCGTTGACTTGTTTTGCCACGGCCATATCAACTCGTCGCGACTCGCATGCGACAAGAAACGGTCACTAGTCCCGGGTTTCGGCACCAAAATTTTGTTTGCAACGGTGTGGGGCTTTATGCCCCAAGACCTTTGCAACCGTGACACGATTTCCCGCGCGCAATGTCACGACTAAGGGAGGTACGTGGAAGTCGGGCAAAGGCAAAGAATAAGACGATGGACTCCGTGTTCTCGTTTATTAAAACACAAATAAAACTATATATACAACACAAAAATTAATAATAAGGTCACACTTATTAAAGAAATAAAGAAATAACAAAAAAAATAGTTGCTGGTTGGGGGACACGCGGACTCCCGAAATCCGCGCGAGCCGCTCAGAACGGGGCGCTGAAAAAAGGCAGGTGCGGTTAAGTTGCGCGACAAGGTCGGCTCTCGATTTGCCGCGCGATGGTCCTGTCGGAGTAGTTCCAGTTCACGAAGTATCTGTCCCCGGGGGCGAGCAGCGGCTGCAATCACCTGACATCGACGCGCCCGGTGCGAAAGGATGGCGAGGTTGAGTGAGAACGCGACGAAGCGGCGAGGGTCCCGCTGACCTGCAACGCCGTCCGAACACCGTGACGAGACTGATCGCGTGAAGTGCTGGCGGCAGGAGTGAAAGGGCGGGCCAACGGTGGCCCCGCGGTGGCTGGCGGGATGCGCAATGCGGGGCTCGTACGGGACTCTCGAGCCCCGCTCGACCGCCCCTCCAACGCCGCGACGCTCCGAAATGATTAAATTTAATTTCAAGCAAAACGCGAAAACTTAAAATTGTTATAACCACCCCCCCAAATGAACCCTTATCCTTCAAATTTTATGTTTCGTATTCTCAGGTCTAAGGGATTCTAATGATACCAATTTCGATTGGTTTATCATAGGATTTATAAACAAAAATACAAAATAAAAATAAAATGAACTAAAATGAAATAATTGTAATTTCATACAAATGGCTCGCGATGATCGCGAGCAAGCACATTGGTGTAAAAGTCAACTCGAGTTCGAAATCGTTTTTTCATGAACATAATTGAACTTTTTCTGTGCACATTTTTTAAAGATTTATCTTAAAAAAAGCTAAATGAGAAAGATTTTTCAAAATTCATGCGTTAGTTTTCTTAATAGTTGCATGTAAAATCCTATTATCGAAAATAAATTTTGAAATAAAATTCAGAATTGAGATTTTATTTTGAAGCAAAGTTACTTTAATTTTCAACTTTTTTTACAGTGTATAATATGAATTGATTTTTCTTCAAAGTAAAAAACGTACGGTTTATTACAACATAATTATAGGAGTTTGATAATAATAATAATAATATTGTCGCATCAAAACTGTGCTGCAATGAGTTTTCTTACTCTCATGATAATTCTATTTATTTATGCAGGTTACTATTATAATGCCGAAGCGGAAAGCTTTGTGTGATGTCACGAATAGACACTTGAATAGATTGCTGAAGAAATGTCAAAGTGACATTTCGATGGAAAATGTAAACGTTGTTTATAACATAAATAAATATTTTATTTATATTTTATGAATACATATACTACACCGACCGAACAATTTTTTTTCTAGGTAATCACTTCAAAAGGTCTCATAGGTATACAAAATAATGTTGTCATCCTTTTTATTGTTTACTGAGAGTGATATAACGTGCCTCTATTGATTTGAATATAAAAAATTCATTTTTTCACTGTATTTTAATGAAAAAACAAGTTTATTATTAAAAATAATAATTTCGTTCGTCTCGTAACCTGCTCTAATTATTAAAATATAATATTGGAATGATGCTTAATTGGTTAGAAGTTCTAATTTAAGTCGGTTTTATTAATTTATATTACTAAAATTAAAAAAGTTACAAAATTAATGCTTTTTCTTTTTTAAATATATTTTATTTAATTCTATTAAATAAAATTTTGTCATTTTTCGATGAAAATTGCCACAGCGAAAAAACTTTTTTTCAGCGTGGGAAAAGTGACCAATTCCAAAAAAGTATAAAAAGAACGTACGAGACTAGAGTGAAAGTTTCTGCTATTCTAACTCGGACGCACCTTACCACAAACTTTGTGCTAAAATACACAACAGGTTTTTTTTCCTAAAAAAAAACGTGTTTTATAATTGTTTTTTGACATTTATATCGATATTAAGGTATCGAAAACGCTGTGAAAAATCCTGAAAAAATTGTTAATTATTCGTTATATTATTGTAAGAAGTAAGAATACATTTAAAATTACAAATAATATATTAAACATTAGAGAAAGTTTTTTTTCAGTAACACGAGTAAAAAAAAGTCATTTGACAATTAAATTTCATAGTTGCGGACTTGACATTAACAAATGAGTTAGAACACGTTCTTTTACCACAAAGAGGGAGAGCAAATTGCTGGCCCAGTCCATACCCCCGAAGTCCGCTATACCTATATTAACCGGTGACCCCTTTTGCCCAAATAAACTAATTTTTTTATTAATTTTACTAATATAATTTAATAAAACCGACTTACATTAGAACTTCTAACCAATTAACCACCATTTAGATATTATTTCTTAATAATAATTAGAGCAAGTTATGAGACGAACGAAATTATTATTTTTAATGATAAAGTGGTTTTTCGATTAAAATACATTGAAAAAATAAATTGTTTATATTTAAATGGCTAGAGGTACGTTATATGACTATCAGTAAACATTAAAAATTATTACAATATTATTTTTTATACTGATAATTATATCACTATCAGTAAGCATTAAAAAGTATTACATTATTATTTTTTATACGTATGGGACCTTTCAAAATGATTACTAAGAAAAATATTTTTTTACGGCCGGTCTAATATACAGAGTGCGGCACTTAAATACGGACAAATTTCAATTTAAATTTTCCCGCTGTATCACATTTGTGCCAGAGGTCGCAATTGTTGCTCTTGAAAGTCTTTCACATCTATTAAAGAGTCAAAATCCAAAAATGGCCGAGGTGCTGCAAACAAGTGCAGAGTACATCCGTAAAAACGCGGTAATAAAAAATCTTCGCTCTGGTCGTTCGAAAACAGAGAGAATAAGACACGTTGGATTCCCAAGATCAACGGTATACGACATTATTGCCAGATACAATGCTTTTGAGGAGTCTGAAAATGGTTCCGCTAACCCGAGGAGGAAACTCATTCGCGAGAACGGGTGTCGCGGACTGCGGCGGTCGTTCAAGAAGCTCAAGCGCTGATTTTGTTCAGACGCTTTGTTTTGGTAGCCTCGGCAGCATTTGTCGCACTTTTATTGCATAGGACCTGTATCGTTAACACTTTTCTGCAATTCGACGCATTGATTTCTCCCTATAACACCCATTAATGACGTTAATTTCTTCATCGATTGCCCCGGGTCTTAAAAAAACTGTTCCTGAGCTTTCTCAACGACGACCGCAGTCGCGACACACGTTCTCGCGAATGAGTTTTTCTCCCCAGTTTTGCGGAATCATTTTCAGACTCCTCAGAAGCATTGTATCTGGCAACAATGTCGTATACCGTTGATCTCGAAAATCCAAAGTGTCTTATTCTCTCTGTGCTGAAAGTCCAGCGCGAAGATTTTCTATTACCGCGTTTCTACGGTTGTACTCCGCACTTGATCGCAACATTTCGGACATTTTTTGATTATGACTCTTTAATATATGTAAAAGACTTTTAAGAGCAACAATTGCTACCTCTGTTGCAAATGTAATATAGCGGGAAAATTCAAATTGAAATCTGACCGGATTTAAGCGCCGCACCCTGTATATTGTAGAACTTTGGTTATCTAAGGGGGCCAGAACCAGGCATGACTCGGATGATCGAAATCTCGGATAACACGGAAAATTGTGAAATAGTTATTTTTGTATGAAGGGCGCTTGCGCCCGTGATGCAAACGGTGTTTTTTGACCCGAGGGCCAGGGCGCAAACAAGTAGTTTGCGCCCTAGGGCGTAAAAACTTGTTTGCGCCCTGGCCAGAGGCACGAAAATGATATTGTTCTCAACGAGTGCATAAAAGTACTTTCTTTCCGCATCGCTTCGTGTGGGGAGAGTGATCAAATTTCGAAAGATCGGCAAAAGTATTTATTTTCCTCACTATTGTAGGAAAAGTACGTTCTTTTCCCACTTTTCTAGAATTAGTCACTTTTCCCACGCTGAACAAAAGTTTTTTTTGCTGCGGCAATTTTCATTGAAAATGACAAAATTTTGAAGTTTACTCATGTTCATCGGCTTCGAAGCGAAACTGTAGAACCTAGCCGAATTTGCAACTAGGTGCTTGAACAATCGGGAATGGACCCTGGTTTTGTCCCTAATAGAATTAAATAAATTATATTTAAAAAAGAAAAATCATTAATTTGGTAATTTTTAGGCCATAAATGAACCGAAAAATGATACTTTAGAAGAGCCAAGCATTGTAACCAATGATAATCAGTCAGAAGCAAGCAATGATGCTCTGCTATTTGACGGACAGACATATTATGATCTTCCGAATGACAATGTACGATGTATTTATATAAATTCAGCATTATTTAATATAATTGTTTTTGTCTATACACGATAATTTAAACATTTCGACGGTCTTATGAAAAAATACCTATCTGAAATTATTGTAGAAAAAGGTTGTATCTCAAATTATTTATGATAATTTGAGGACTGGTATGGAACTCTTTTACGTGTACCAGTTTCAGGCTCTCATGTCCAGATGTGACTTATGTAGAACTCGGTGTGTACATACGTTTTGCAACTGAATAATAACTAAGCCTATTCATTAAGGGGATTCTTTAGTCAAGCGATTTGTGAAAAACGAGTTCAGTTGCTGAGTCCAAACTTGTTAACAGAATTTAAAGAAAATTGTTCCAGTCATTTGTTTACTATCAAAGAATAGCTGGGTTCATTTTCGTTAAATTTTATGCATAACTTTGAGCTATGAAACTGAACTCGTTTTTGATGTAAAAGTGGGACTGCCTTAAACCCTACTTCAATTTTCCACCCTGCCACTTGACGAGACAACTGTCAAACTTCGCGGAGGGCCGCGCTATAAATGGCAGCAGTACTCCAGTTTGCCTACGATTTGAGCATCAGACCGAAGATATCTTTAGGTATTCCGGTTCGTCGCAACTGGTACGGAAGTTTTTCTATGTCGTTTACAAAATGCGAACATTAGAAAAACAATACTGGTGTCCCCATGCAACGCGGTACTTGTACAACGCGGTTTCGCTATAACGCGATTTTCAAATTGCGACTATTTTTCATACATCGCGGTTTCGTACAGCGCGATTTCGTACAACGCGCTGTTTTTCCAGAATCGAACTGCCGCGTTGTACGAGGGATACGTGTATTCCGAATTTTCCTTCACTAAACATGTTGGTCAATCCGGGTTTACTTTACACTTCAAGTCGTGAAGATAGGTTTTGAACCATCCATGACCGGCATTCATCTGGGTGAGATATATATCGTATCCCAGAGTTGTCTCGCAGGAGACGGTGGTGCAGGAGTCCGGGTGACACGCAGGATGGCTGGTGAGAAACCGCTGGGATCAAGTAACTCAATTTCACAATTGAGGCGCTCACATCCTGTCGAGATAGCGAGAGAAAAGGCATTTGTCTCGGTTGCGTCTGGCATTGACAGTGGTCGTCGGAGACATCGTACAAAGCACTAGCACCGTGCGTACGATCCACTCGTACGGCGGTGTTGGACGGAAAGTGTCCTGGGATATGTTGCTTGGAACAAGGCGCTTGCCTGGCATTGCCAGGCAAGCGCGGATTATGCTCCGTAACAATTTGAGATAGGTCTTTATTTTAAGACACGTCGATCGTGTTTTATTACGTCTCATCACGTGACTTGCCGATATGAGAGATGAGGGATCAGAGATTTGATGCGATAGTGAATAATTCAATGACAGTAAAACGTAGAATTAACTAGCAGAGAATGAAAAAGTCAGGTTAATGTTAGTCGCTGTCAACCCAGATCCAAATCCTTCCAGAAATTAATCAACAAGGATCAAAATGAAACTCAGTATGATAAGGAAAATAATAAATAGCTCTAAGATATAATGTTGGTTGTAAAAAAAAACAAAATAAAACTCAACACCAATTTTTATTTAGCCACAGTAAAGATAATGGCAAGCACGTATCGGCGATGTAGAGAAAATGAAAAGTCAAAACTTACAAAACAATCACAACAATGATTTCTCAATGTGTTTTGAATATTCTGACAAATTTTCATCGTTTGCCTTGGCACTGATTTTCATTTAGCTTTAGTTAAAATATAGCGAGTACAGATACGCTCAAAATCCAGTCAAAATCAGCTGCTGAAACTTTCCGGAACGATTTCTAAATGTACCGTATTTACTCGCATATAAGACCCCTTTTTCCCGAAATTTTAATAGAAAAATAAAGGGGGGTCTTATACGCGCATATTTCAAATCATTAAATAATAAAAAAAAAGTTCATGACATAAGTTCGTGGAAAAGCAACAGAAATATTGAGACAAATGAAATCCAATTAAAATAATTGTCGTATGGAAAATAATAAGATAATTATGTCTATTTTAAAATTTTTCTATTTTTAGAAAAATTCTATTTTTAAAATAAAATACATTAAGCTGTTGGTCCCAAGCGGAAAACGAAAGGATTAAGCTAAGAAATTCTTATTTATCCTATAAACAACGAGTCAAAATGTTAGGAATGTTAAAGCATGAGAAGAAGTTACCTTTTCATGTATTATTATCCGTCCTTATTTTCGGATGAAAAGAGGTCTTATATGCCGAAAAAAATTTCGTCCTCAAATTTTGTTGCCAAAAAAAGGGGGTCTTATCTGCGAGGGGGTTTTATATGCGAGTAGGGGAGATTCAGGACGTTTCGACATGTAGGACGTTTCGACAAATTGCATTAAAAATACTTAATTCTAATTAAGAAACCCAATTTTCATATAATATATTTATTTGGATAAATAATAAAGGTACATACAAATTGGAAGTAATATATACATTAATTGTTATTTATTTTTGAGAAAAAAGTTTTCATAAAAAGTAACTTTTGAGGACTGCGGAAAATGTTTAATAACTTTTCTAATAAAAGAAAATTCTGAAAGATTTTTTATTTGAAATGATAATTGTTTATATGTTATTTTAACGCGTTACTTTCATTTTGTATCAAATGAATAATACACTGGAGGAAAAAAAAAAAGAGCCACCTGAGCCAGGTCAAAAATTTGCGATTTTCAAATGTGGGGCATTTTGTTAATTTCCATCGAAAAAAAAATCGGCAAATTCCCTCTGGAGATATGGCCCTCCCCTACAAAATGGGCTATCAACCGATTGATTTGCTCTGATTAAACCCCCCCAAAACCCTTCTCAAAGGGGGGCGGGTTTTGAGGTACAAAAATGTCCAAGATCAAACTCTTCTACGGGGAGTATCTGTATCACCAGGTCTCGGGCAAAAACACAGGGTTAAAGTTCATTCAATTTCCTATAATTTAAGCCCAAAAACGCTTATTTTGGCCTTAAAATAGCCAAGTTATGGCCGTTTGAAAAAAAAACGTCATTTCGCGGTTTTTCTATAGATATTGCGCCCCGTTGATGGCTTCTTCACAAATTTTTAACATTATGCATTACTTAATTAAAATTGTTGCGAAAGCTGATGATGATTGATCAATTAATTTAAGACACTCGACGTCTTAATTTAAGACACCAAGTGTCTTAAATTAAGACATTCGAGGTCTTAAAGTAAGACGCAAGAAATTATGGTA
>JABFPQ010000819.1:0-10074 GCA_022817265.1 Masnerella sp. ZL-2020 | reverse complement strand
AGTGTTCCGGGAAGTCATGGATATACATACACAAAACTGCCTATATTGTAACCAAAGTTGTAGAAACGATTACAAAATGTCCGGCCAAATTTGCACAACGTATAATTTTCACTCATTTACTGTTATCATTTTTTTTCGAAATTTAAAGGTAAAATTGACCAATTTTGTATTTTGTTTTATGGTAAAGATTTGTATTTTTTATTTTTAGGTTAACAATGAGGAATTTTACAATTTTTAATGAAAAATTTCAATTTGGACCATGAAAAGTGAGGTTATGTTCTAAAAGTAAAAAATGTCTCATTTTAATGGTAAGTTTTTTATTTTAATATTTTAAATTAACATTAAATATTTTCATAATAAAATGTTAACAATTAAATGCTAAAATTTACAATTTAGTAAGTTAAATAATAAAATTTGCAATTTAACTAGTTAAATTTAATTTTTGCATTTTTTTGTATATTTTTGACTCAAACTTTTAATACAAAAGTAAAAATAAAAAAATTTAAATTTGTTTATTTTAAACAACTGAAAAATTTGCTAAAATTGTTGAAATTTCAACAACAAATTGTGATGTTGAAAATTAAAGAATGAATTGAACAAAATAATAATTTATTGATTTGAAGATAAATCTTGGAGAAGTGGGCCGTAACATGATATATGAAAGACCATTTTCTTTGGCTGAATTGTGAATAGAAGTAGAGCTACCTAAATAACCGGATGAGAATGTATTAACAAACGAAATCTATAGGTAATCAACCTGCTCGTACACCCATCAATAATTCCCAACGGAATTTACAAATTAAAAAAATTTTTTTACTCCTCAATTTTGTTTGAACTTAAACCAAATCTAATATATAGACAAAAATTATTCTCTTAAGAAAAATATGTGTTATTACAAATTTTTCAAAATTTTACTTTAAAAATTTTGCAATAAAAAGTTTCAATTAAAATTTTTCAAAAAAAACTGAGATAAAAATTGTTTAAAAAAAGTTGAAATATAAATTTGTTCAAAAGAATATTTAATGAAAATTTTTTCAAAAATCTTTTAGATGCAATGTTTTTTGAAAAAAAATGAAATAGAAATTTTTCAAACAAAATTGAGATGAAAATTTTGCAAATTTTTTTTAGTTAGAAAAAAATTAAAATGGAGAAAATAATGAATGTGACCTTGAAATTTAAAAAATCACACTAAAACATTTTTGGTTAAAAAAATAAAAATGTTAAATTGCAGGTCGATTTAATTGGTGATAAGACTTGAGAGCTGATGAAATCAAATTTAATAAGGGCTGTGGCGAATTTAAAATTGTTCTAAACTCAATACTTATTATGTTTTGCAGTTCCGAATTTAAAGTATGAGAATTTGTAATTTTATCCTTTATCGGTTCCGGGAAAGAAAGGTAAAAAATTACGCCGTATAATTTTGCGTAATAAATCACCGAGACTAGTAATTTTACCAAAAATCCTAAAAATCGTCTGGTTACTCAATTTCCATTCTTTGTCGAAAAATTCGCAAATTTTGAAATTCGCAAAATTTTCCACAAAATTTTTCGGAAATTTTGCCCAAAATCCAAAAAATGTAAAATTTTCGTCCTTGGTCGAAAAATTTGCGAAATTTTGGAATTTAGGAAAAGTTTCGAAAAATTTGGGAGGATTGGATCTGGGGAATTTTGGATGGCGATATTTGGTGAATTTGAATATATATTGACGCGTCTATTATTTTGGGGAGAAGTTGATTAAAAATGCGGAGCGGAAGGGAGAGAGAGAAGGAGGAGTTTAATTGTGCCGAACACACAGCGCCAAACAAAAGAAGAGCCGCTTCTCAAGGCCAAAACATCTCCTCTTCGTAAATGACGTCAGGATGCAGTTAGACTAGTTTTAGTTTTAGTTCTCGGTCCAAAGCCTCGTCTGTTCACATCCAGACAAAGGATTCTCGCCGAGAAACTATAAATGTATAACCTTGCGTAGTAGGATTTCGGAGCGATCTTCGCCGTTTTCGACCGGGTTCTTGATAACGCTTATCAAATCAGTTTTTTTTACTCAAATTCGCATATTTTTTTCTAAAGAAATTTAAGATTTTTTGTGGGAATTTTTTTAATTGTTGGTTTTAAGTTTTTTCAGGTTATTTTCTATAGGGATTTTTTGAAAATTTTATATAAGTAATCGATTAGGGTTTTTTGGATTTTGTTTGGGATCCTTTTTTGAATTTAAATTTTTTGAAAAATTCTAATTCAAATTCCAATTTGAAAAATATTCCAAAATTTCGTGAGGAGAATTTTAAAATTGTTGATTTTAACTTTGTCTTGTTAGTTTCTAGGGTTTTTTTTTGAAAATTATATGTAAGTGAACAATTTGGGTATTATTTTTAATTTCGTTTATGCATCATTTTTTAAAAATGAAAATTTTTTTTGAATAAGAAAAATTAACTAGAATTTGTGAGAACATCTGTAGAATTGTTCAGTTAACATTTTCTGGTTATTTTCTAGGGTTTTTTTTGTAAACTTATAATAATATAAGTGATTGATTAAGGTTTTTTGCATTTAATTTTGGGATTATTTTTTGATTCACTTTTTTGAAATAGAAAAAATTAAGAGAAATCGTGAGACTATTTGTAGAGTTTTTGGTTTTTTTGGCTTTTTCAACTTTTTCTAGTTATTTTTTAGGGTTTTGCAAAATTTAATATATGTGAGCAATTTGAGTTTTTTTTTTTAAATTTAATTTAAGATTCATTTTTCGACTTCCTTTTTTTGAAAAATAAAAAGTTAATAGAAAATGCAAGAATATTTTTAGAATGGTTGCTTTTTTACTTTTTTTAGTTATTTTTTATAGGGTTTCTTTTGCAAATTTAGTATAAGAAATTAATCTGGGTTTTTGGATTTTGTTTCGGGATCATTTTTTATTTCAGTTTTTTGAGAGAGAAAAGAAATACAATGATTCGTCAGGGCATTTTTAGAATGACTGCTTTTTACTTTTTATAGTAATTTCCTAGGGTTTTTTTAAAACTTTAACATAATAAGTGTTCGACAATTTTTGCCATTTTTTCAAATTCAAGAATGTTAAAATTTTTTAGTAATATTACAGTGTTTAAGTACATTGTGAAAGAATTAATTTTCACTAATTTTGAATAAATAAATTTCTAGTGATATTTAGTAATTTATATCTAATTTTTCAGATCACATGTTCACCGATTCGAAAAATTTCGGGATACTGCAAAAATTATGATCGCATTTTTATATCTCCTTACATAACACTAGATTATTGCAGATCTAGTAACTTTTACACAACATTTTGACTAATCAAAATTACCACAAAAATATAAATTTTCACACGAGTCTTTTTTTCTTCAATCGATCATTTATACTTTATTTATCTCTTGTTTCCTTCAACTAAAATTTAATGAAATTTCCCCTATATCTAGTAACTTATCCAAAACTGGTTTTATAAACTAAAAAACATTGATAAAAACGAACTAAAAAATCACCTGAGAAAAAATTAAATATTTTGTGGTGTGTTAAAAAAAGTCACCTAGAAATAAAAATCCGAAATTTTTGCATAACATTTTCGAAAACGTATAATTAGCAGCTTCGATCCGTGAAACTTTGTCAATCTTTGGATTCGGCTGAGAAAGATTCGCGCGGCGAAATTTCGGCCGCTCTCATCACTCGGCGAATCGCTGACGCCACTATTAGACGTCAATCACAATCAGACACGCTTGTCAGCCATCAATCGCGTATTCTTTCGGTTTATTCAAAATTATGCAAAAGTATGCAAAACCACGCATAATTTGCTATCATTTGGTACTAGTTCGTTTACTCCTCGCCAAAACGGGTATTTAAATCGACGATGTTGACACAAGATCATTTTTATTAAAACCCTATCATTTCTTAATATTGACCTTAATTTGATTTTTAATCATCTAGTTATTTTTTATCTCAATCTTATAGTTATATTTTGAATTTTATTAACATAGTTTTCTGATGTTATTTTCAGGGATTTTAGAGGTTGAAATAAAAAGCTGGTGATAAAACCCTAGAAAATAGGACACTAAAAATGGATTTCAAAAAGTTACTAAAAGATTTGAAAATTCAACAAAATCTTAAAAATATCAGTATCAAAATCAGAGTTTGCTATTTTCTCAATTAATAACTATTAATTAATTCCAATTGTTAATTGGTAAAATTCAATTAATCAATCACTTTTAATTCAATAATGGTTTTTTATCAATTAGTTAATTTCTTTTAATTAATCAATTACTTTAATTGATTAATAGACAAAATCAGTTGTAATTTTCAATTATCAATTACTTTTAAGCCAACTTTGTATGTTACCACTATGTATACACATAATAAAATATTAGAAATAGAATCGTTTATAATATTATTTTTCATGTTTATTATATTATTAACAAAAATTTATCTTTCTTGTATGTGTTAATATCAAAAAGTTGATTTTTTGTTCAAGAAACAATTGTCAACTTTTGTATAACTTATTATCATTTATACTATCAGTCCAGTTCAACAGTTTTCTTTTTTCTACAACAATAAAAATTATATTCATACCACGTAACCTAAAAATTAAGAGTTCAGTGTCCTTTGAATTTTACAAAATCCTATAAAACTTATTAGATAATATAAAAACTAAAATGTTGTCATCGCATTATTTATAAAGCAATTTTATCTTGATAGCAATTGTGTATTAGATATAATCGGCAGTAAAGAACCTGCCGGTTTCAGTGGAGCATGCGTTTCATTTGGCTTGTAATTAATGATGGTATCAGAAGGTGGATTCCCACACTTGGCGTGGATTCCCTTTCTTCCTGGTAGCTGCACTTCCTGTCCCATAAAACTGGTTCCAAAGCGATCGGATCGCCGGAATGCCCGGAATTGTCAAAACAAACTGCACTCGGTTCGGAAGACGAAGACAAAGATGAAGACTGGAAGGACGGCCAAGAGCGACATTAGTTCCGACGCAGTAACGACATAATCTTCACGTTTCAAGGATCCGAATTTCGCCTAGTAACAAGACGTATCATATTCGGGCATCCGTAGTTTCCGACGATAAACCAACTTAACCCTTCGGTCACGCCGAAACCACTTCTAATCTAATCGAACGATCATTAGCTTTAATCCGATGTGTACTTTTTTGCGAAACAATTGACTACGAGAAGCTAATAGAATTGTACGATCCATTAAGTTATTTTCGTTTTGTGTAGTTTTGATTCCAACTTTTGTCCACCATTTGACATCGTTCTGATTGTACAACTATTCAAGACATCTATGAGACCATTACGAATTCAATTAAGTTCCATCAAGAAAAGAATTACTGTCAATTATATTATTTTGTTCGGAATATGAAAGGAAAAAATTCTTGCAAATTTTTTTGAAAATTGTTAACATGGACAAATTAAAGACTGTATTGATGTATTATAATTCAACAGTTAATATAATATTCAATATATTCATTTATTCTGAGAAATCTTATCAAGCAAATGACATAGACTTGTAACATGTGTTGTATTTTTAAATCTAAGTGCACGGAAGATTGATTAAGCTACACGTTACTTAACTAATTTGGAAAAGATTTGTTGAACGTTTAAGTAAATGTAAATTAGACTAAAACATAAATTTGTCGACTTTCAAAAAACACAGATTTGAACAACGATAACAACAAATCTTCATTTGGAACAAAGTTTTCTAATGGACCATAACGATGAAATACGTCGATTGCGTAGTCTTCAAACTAGTTCCCGCATGGAATGTCGAAGCTACACAAAGGGGCGTAGTTTTCGACAAGATATAGTTTGGCTGAATAGGGGCCCTCACTAAATCCGAAACCCGGGACCGGCGCGAACAACACGTGGTACGGAAAACTACAAAAACTACCAAGGTCAACGTTATCGAGCATTCCTCCGATTACACGGAAAACGCCTTTTTCAAAATAAGACGTTTTTCGTTCACGAGATTTTCATTCTTCGTCCGGAGTGCATCTACAAAAAATATTTCCTCGCGATGATAAACGAGCTCGGAGGTCTCGAGAAAACAATTGTCCGAACCAATAATTCATCGAATGACGATTCATAAAAGAGCTTGATTCATGCGTGACACATTTTTGAATCCCGCTCCGCCAAAAGAATCTATAAATAATAGGCGCCGATTTCGTTCGACTTTGTTCTCGATCTCGCGTCTAACATATGTCGCCTGCGATCGAGCGCAGATGATTGCTCCGATCGAGCTACTTCTGGAATCTTTGGCGCTGTAGTTTTTGGAGAGGACGTTGTTGGAAAAGGAAAGTTTAAGGGCAAAGACAAATTCACCGACCAGCTGCTCTCTTCTCCGTTTTCAAAACCCACTCGGTCCAGATGCCAGATATTCGGTGCATTCCACTCACCTTCTTTTTAACCTTCTATTCTTTACCTCACCCTTCACCGCTTATTTACTTTCAATCTTTCTATTTCACAGTTATTTTTTAGTTATCTTCAACTCGTGCAATATCGTTTTTTCGGTTACAAAAGTCGGTTCCCAGTCTCCAAGTTATAATTATGCACATTCAAAAATACAGTCTATCAAATTTTACTTTTTTCGAACAAAAAATTTTTTAATCATTTAGCAAATATACTTTCAAAATACTTTTGTATTTTTACATATTTTTGACATTTTTCGTAAAATTACAAATCTACAAAAATTTTACCCGTTTTATGTAAAATTACACAATATTCGGTGTATTTTCATAAACTTTTTTAGAGTACATCTAAAAAGTAGACCAACTCAAGAAATATCGCTAGAAACCACTGTAAAATATTTGACAATTTCATTTTAATATACAAAAGTATCCTCTTTTCAGAACGACCCTTTGTCAATAAAGTTTTTTCGAACGCAGCCAAATCTCTACAAATATTGTACCGTAGAAATAAAGAACAAGTTTCTAGTGGAAGCTCGTCATTGTATTCGGTCATCAAGTTCCAGTTCAATTGACCAATTTGTTGGCTATACAAATATTCTATTATCCCCTCCCGAAATGAAATCGCAATCAAAGCTACTTTGTTCCTCAAACTGGGATTCCCTCGAAAGATAATAAAGCTTTTCAATTAGAGTTATCACGCCGGTAATTGGAAGGTGTGAGGGTGTACAAATTTGAACGTGACCGATCTAGATAAACGTTGTCGCCAGATAATGGATATTTTGTTTTTTTTCTCCTCGCCCTTGCTTTTTTAACAGCCCGACTGTTATGGCCAAATTGTCAGCGAGACAAAACGTGCACAAGTTACGCTCCGTAATTTATGTTCACGGTCGTCATTGTCTGCTGGTATGTAATAAAAATCGATGTTTCCTTTACGAGACTTTTCCTTCCTCTTTGTGGCACCATTTTTCGTCGCACCTTTTCCCTGCGCGGATTATCATGACAACCGAAGAATGCAAGTGCCGTTGAATGGACCATTTTTTCCGACCGCTCTAAAACGACCAGTTCCGTTCTTTTATGTTCATCCTTAAAACCTTATTTTTCATTCAACATTTTCCATCTTTATAGTCAATTTAAACGAGTTTTTCCTAAAATCAGTATTTTTACAATTCGTTCAATATTTTTACAACTTTTTTCAAAGGTGAAATTTTTCAAAGGTATAATTTTTATTATGTAATTAATAATTTTATTCATTTCACTCAAAATTCATGTAAATCGAACATAATTTTCGATTGTTTATTGTAAGAGATCTTATCAAAATACATAACTTTTATTAAAAAATATTTTAAGTGAAAGTTGATGGGTTTTTTTGTCGCACAAAAATAAAATACACATCTTATTATCAAAATCGATTTTGAAGTTTCCGTAAACATCTGTCAGAACGTTATGCTATAATTAAGGACGTAATCTGGTAAAGACGCTAAATGATGAATAGCTGGTCGGAAACGGCATACGCGCACTCGCGCATTTAGTTACGCATTGCTCGTGCGTGTCTAAGCCGATATTTGAAACAAAGCGAATAGAAATTGAATGCGCGTGCCGTCTGTACCAAATGAAACAACTGACCAAAAAACGGAAATTCAGTGGACCAATAAACCAGCGCCACATGTTTACTTAACATCTTTTGAAATTTAAAATTTATCTTTTAAATTTTATTGAACCACAAAAACGTTGTTTTATTATTATGTAAACATGAATTTCAATATACTAATATATTATAAGACTTGAATTTTATATATATTATTTAAACCTTGATTAAATTGGAAAAATCTGATTTAAATAAAAAAAATTTTTTTTAAAAAATCATGATTTTTTGCAATTTTGGTTTCATGAAGTTGTCTTGCGAATATGTATGCCTATTTGATTTGTTAACAAATTTGAAAGTCGTCCTGAAAAAAAATCATATTTTTTAGAGTGTAAAATTTAAATTGAACGCTCGTAGGTATTATTGAAAACAAAAGTTGATATTGAAATAAAATTGAATTGCCAATTTTAGTGTCAATTTCTTATTACCACGATTTCGTTAATGAACAAGTTTAAAATACGGCACAGCTATAAATTGGCTAAAAAAAGAACGCAAATAAATGTTATATATCTTAGACTGAACGCATGAAAAAGGGAAAGATTTACTATCGGCGAAACAATTTTTATAGCGACAATGTTTGTAAAACGTTGGGTAGACAAAATTTAAGGCGATCGTAAAATGCAGTACAACTATTCGCACGGAATAAAGACGCAGTCGACGAGACGGAAATGTCACAGACTTTATAATTGGTCCACGATGACGTTTACGAACATTTCGCGGCGATAAAACGGGTCGGCTAATAAAGCCGTTTTACTGGCGGTCAAGATTTTGCATATTGCGGACTGACCGAAATGACGAATCGCGATAAAAAGTCCATTAACACAGTCGTAGCAATTATCGAAGCGATAATCAAATTACGGAGTCAGATGCGAAGGTTTAATTGTAATGGACCATCGGAGCCGCGATTACTGTCGGATTGCGCCGATTCCCACGAGACTGATCGCCCTCGAAATCAGCCTTGCGAAATCATAAAGTCGTCAGGGTCCGCACGATCCTTATCTCCGCGCTCATTTTTCTCCCTCGAAAAAATGCGCCAACTATGTGAATGGCCCGAAGCCGACCGACATCGCCAAACCCAAGAAATTGATTCGCTCGTAAAATATGCCTTCGCCTCTGCGGGCCATTTATCTCACCAACTAACCAATATAATCAACATTATTCAACTTTGCTCTCAAACCATTTTAAACAAATCGCTCATTGCAAAGTTCAACAATTAATCATTGCTCTTCTTTTCATAAACGTTTTTTATTAACCATTTTATTATTTACATCTTATACACTACAAAAACAAGTATCTTAATTTTAGATACCTTTGTCATAAAGATCCAAAAAACGTCTTACTTCACACTATTAGATTCCATGCAAGTAGATTACAAAAAATGTGTGAAATTACATTAAATTTAATGTAAAAGTATTACACTATAAAAAACAATCTCTTATTTCAAGACGAATTTCTAAATTTTAGGTTAGAAATTCGTTTAAATGATAGGTAAATCCTTTACAAATAACTTATTTTTGTCGTGAACAAAACATGTGTAAAATTACATTATTCATAGTGTAGTTTTTCTTTTTTTTGTCATCTGTTTATATACAATTTTACAGTGTAAGACACTTGAATTTTAAAGTGTACGCACATAATCGCATTAATTTATTTGCAATAATTCTTTTATATTAAAAAAAATGAAAGAAAGGTTCCAGTTGATTACAAAGTTACAAAGGTTTGAGTTATGAAAATGAGTATAGTATAAATTAGGGTGTTGCGCATTTTTCATCGCCAAGGCCAAGGCGCATCCACGGTTTATTTGCACCTAACCCATTTAGTTCTTTTGCAGTCGCTCGAGTCCCGGCTTGATTCGTTTAAAAGGATAGTCAACAACAAAGCTCGGCCTGCTTTGAATGTCAAATTTACAAATGGAAATAAGTCAATTAATTTTTGTTCCTTTTGGGGATGCATTTTTATTGATGATTTCGAGTCGCGGTTTTTTTCATTTTTCATCCGCAAAATCAAACGAAACCACATCACGGCAAAAACTGCAA
>JABFPQ010000818.1:0-10077 GCA_022817265.1 Masnerella sp. ZL-2020 | reverse complement strand
ATGCTTGCACCGTAGAATTGCTCGCTGACTAAGCGGTCAACGTCTACGTAATCGAAGTCAACGCGAGATGGCAAGTCGAGCACACCGTCAACGAAGAAATCACATGTATGGATCTCGTACAATCGCAGCTCAGAAGTGCTGAGGAAATAACTTGGCCGGAATTGGGTATGACCCAGGATAAGATTCAGCTACAAGGATTTGCCCTCCAGTGCATGGTAACTACCGCAGATCCTGCGAAGCAATTCCAACCGGATAGTGGAAGAATTGAAGTGTTTAGGTCTGGAGAGGGAATGGGCATACGTCTAGATGGCGCTTCTTCTTTTGCTGGAGCTATCATTTCTCCTTATTATGACTCACTTTTAGTTAAGGTAATGTTATTTAATTTTTATAGATTCCTAGACATCTAGATAAACTATATCTATATATATTATCTATAAACAATATCTATCTAGTTTATCCATAATTTATATCTATATAGTTTACCTATAAACTATACCTATATAGTTTACCTATAAACTATGTATATCTATATATTTTATCTAGACACTATCTTTATATAGTTTATCTAGATGTAAGGTATTATTTGACCCGATTGAAACTGTTCTATATCTCTTCTTCAAAGAAATGATTTTTTGAAAATCCAAAAATAGTTAGTTAGTTTTCAAACTAGACAAATTTATGATTGAATCTTATTACATTATTTTGTTTAATGTTATAGGTAATCGCCCATGCAGCAGATTTACAATCATCATGTGCAAAAATGAATCGTGCTCTTCGCGAGTTTCGTGTTCGTGGTGTGAAAACCAATATACCATTCCTATTAAACGTACTCGAGAACCAAAAGTTTTTGAATGGAAACGTCGACACCTACTTCATCGATGAAAACCCCCAACTGTTCCAATTCCTACCAAGTCAAAATAGGGCCCAGAAGCTCTTGAATTATTTGGGTTCTGTGTTAGTAAATGGAGCCAGTACACCACTAGCAACAAAGCTTAAACCAGCTGATATCAAACCTCACGTGCCTCAGATAGCACTAGGTATAAAAACTTTAATTTCCTACTGAACCTAATGTAATTGTAAATCATTAATTAAAATTGATGTTCTCTCTCATTAGTAAAAAATTTAGATTTTTTAAACACAAAATTATAGTTTTCATCGTTTTTATTAATTTTAAATGTATAGTTTAGAAAAGCTTAGAATAGGAAATAGTATATTCCACGATATTTTAACAAAATCACAATTGAGTGTTATCATCACATAAATCGTTTCTACATCTATGTACAAAGAAACAATTTGCCAAATTTGCAACGCCAATTTGTTCACGCACTTTGATTAATAAACGCATTTTCATTCGATGAATTAACAAAAGCAGTCTTTAGACGATCAGCTTTGATGATAATATATTGTATAGATATAGTTGCAGAAACGTCATCGATATTTTTTTATTATTCTATTGTTTGTTTTTATTACTATATGTTTTATCGCATGCTTTTATCATTTTGTTTGCCAATTTTTAGACTTTGCTAAGCTTGCAGCTGCCGAAGATTCCAGTGATATGGACGCGTCAGGTATGACTAGCGAAATCCAATTGAAACTTTGTTTCGTTGGATTCTAGAATTTAAGCATGCTTATCAATATTATTATTATTATTATTATTATTATTTTAATTATAATCATATAAGTCAACATGTGCATCCAGTACCTGTATCCAGTTTTCAACAGTTATAAGTACCCTTAACTGATGATATTATCGTCTAACATTAAATTTTGTGTTTTTAACTGTTGTACCATTAGTACTAATATTCTTAAAATTATAAAATAAAATCATAAATCTATTATAATTCGAAGTCCTTTTGAAACTAATATTTTCGAAAAGAATATTAAAAATTGTAACTGACATGACTACTATTCTTAAAATTCAACATTAACAAAAGATTTTAAAAAGCATGATCTACAAGGCAAAAATTCTTCAAAACTAATAAACCAAATTGTTTATAGATGTGCTAAATCCACCAAAGGGCTTCCGACATATACTAAAAGAACAAGGACCTGAAGCTTTCGCAAAAGCAATTCGCCAACACAAAGGTTTACTTCTGATGGACACGACGTTCCGCGATGCACATCAATCCTTATTAGCCACCAGAATCCGGTCTCACGATCTACTGTCAATTGCACCTTTCGTCGCGCACAAATTCAACAACTTGTACTCTCTGGAGAACTGGGGTGGCGCCACTTTCGACGTAGCGTTAAGGTTCCTCCACGAATGCCCTTGGGAGAGACTGGAAAACATGAGGAAAATCATACCAAATATACCTTTCCAAATGTTGCTGAGAGGAGCAAATGCTGTAGGATACACAAACTATCCAGATAATGTTGTTTATAAATTTTGCGAATTAGCAGTGCAATGTGGAATGGACATATTCAGAGTTTTCGATTCTCTTAATTATCTACCGAATCTCATTGTTGGTAAGTTGTTGTTGTGATTCATAACTATGTAAGAAAAATATCTAATTATTTTTACTTAACAATCAAATTTTAATATCCTTTAGGAATGGAAGCTGCTGGAAAAGCAGGTGGTGTCGTCGAAGCAGCTATCTCTTACACTGGTGACGTCAGTGACCCAAGTCGCACGAAATACAGTCTGAAATATTACACAGATTTGGCCGATGAGTTAGTCAAAGCTGGCACCCATGTTTTATCAATCAAAGATATGGCTGGTCTTCTAAAGCCCAAAGCTGCTGGAATCCTGATCGATGCGATCAGACAAAAACATCCCGACATCCCACTGCACATTCATACTCACGACACCGCTGGTGCTGGTGTTGCTTCTATGCTGAAGTGTGCTGAACATGGCGCTGACGTCGTAGACGTTGCTGTGGACAGCATGTCTGGAATGACTAGTCAACCATCTATGGGAGCTGTGGTTGCTTCTTTACAAGGTATATTCCAAAACCAAAAAAAAACACTAAAATGTTTGGTAACTTTTTTGTTTGCAAAAAGGATAACAATGATTCCTAGCTAACTAGAAGATAGAAGTTCCTAACTAAAGTTTGAAAAATATGTTTAAGAATCTGTAATTTTAAACAAAGATTTAATCCGTGATGAAATTTCTTCACAGGTACACCATTTGATACCAACTTCGAACTCAGCAACATTTCCGAATACTCAGCCTATTGGGAGCAAACGCGAACCTTATACGCTCCATTCGAATGCACAACCACGATGAAATCTGGAAACGCCGACGTTTATTTGAACGAAATCCCAGGAGGTCAGTACACTAATCTCCAATTCCAAGCCTACTCCCTCGGACTTGAAGAATTTTTCGAGGATGTGAAGAAGGCTTACAGAGAGGCCAACCTGTTATTGGGTGATCTCATCAAAGTGACCCCAAGCTCCAAGGTTGTTGGAGACCTGGCGCAGTTCATGGTACAAAATAAACTATCGTCGCAGGATGTGTTAGACAGAGCAGAGGAGTTGTCTTTCCCAAAGTCAGTCATAGAATTTTTGCAAGGAGCTATTGGCGAACCTTATGGAGGTTTTCCGGAACCTTTTAGGTATTATTTTCCTTACATAATAATTATTAGAAAATTGTTCAGCCTTATCCTCCTCCATTAATTAAAAATTCCTTGAACCTTCTAGAACCAAAGTCCTAAACGCTACGAAATTGCTTGATCCAAAGTAAGACATTCCAAATCCTAAATCCTTACATTTCCCAATAAGAAATATTACTCAAAATTTTATTTAACAACGTTTTCATTTGATTTTAGATCTAAAGTTCTGAAAGATATGCCACGTGTGAAAGGAAGGCCTGGTGAGAGCCTGCCACCATTAAATTTTGCTGACTTGAAGAAAAAGGTGCAAGAAGCTCATCCCTGCGCCACAGAGTTAGATGTCATGTCCGCAGCGCTGTATCCAGAAGTTACCAACGATTACCTCACATTCAAAGAAACTTTTGGACCAGTGGACAAACTTGAAACGAGGATATTCCTTGTTGGACCAAAGGTTGGCGAGGAATTCGAAGTTACTATTGAAAGAGGAAAAACATTAGGAATCAAAACTTTAGCTATAGCAGAAGACTTAACTGTGAATGGTGAAAGAGAGGTGTTCTTTGAGATGAATGGTCAACTTAGATCAGTTTTAATTAAGGATAAAGAAGCTGTGAAGGTAAACCGAAAAATATATAAATGTTATCATTAAAATAATCAATGTAAAGTAGAGATCATAAAATTGATTTAAATCATGAATTCTGTAGGTTGAAGTTTTGGACTTAAATCATGATTTGAATCAGAGCTTTTTTGCAATTTTAATATATAAATAAATGCACATTTTAATATATTTCAATATAAATTTCAGGAATTGCACGTCCATCCAAAAGCAAACAAAGCTGACAATAAACAGGTTGGTTCGCCAATGCCTGGTACAATTATTGACATTAGGGTAAAAGCTGGCGATCAAGTAGAAAAAGGCGCAGCACTTATCGTACTATCTGCAATGAAAATGGAAATGGTCGTTCAAGCACCGATTGCAGGCAAAATTAAATCCTTAGCCGTAACTCAGGGCATGAAAATCGAAGGCGAAGACCTTCTCATCACGATGGAGTAAACACAACCAAACTAAAAAAATTAAGCAGTAATTGAGTTTTGAATGTAAAAACAAACGTTATAAGCGAAAAGAAAAGAATGAAAAATACTTTCTTATGTTAAGCATTTAATAACGAGGAAATATGAACAATAATTATATTATTGAGGACTTCCAAAGTCTAGTTCAAATGAGCTTAGAAATATTTTTACTTATTTTATACTCAGAATATAGACGAAACTATTGTCGTCATTATAAATCATTGTTCAGGGTATCTAGCAACAAAGATTTTTTGTAATATTTTTCAGTCTGAAAATGTATAAAAAATGCGAATAATTGGAAATATTTTAAAAATTATTTATATTCGATTTAAAAAATTGTAAATTGAATATTTTATAGTAGTTATTTTTACACACGTAACCTCTTTACGGAAATTTTGTACAATTAATTTTATATAAAAATCGATTTGAATCCTCTCCATTTGAATCATGCGAATTTTAATGTATTGACAGATTTTTACAATTTTTGTAAGTTTACAAAAATGCCCAAAAACTGTGTATGAGAAATTAGCTAGATACTCTGATCTATTAATTCCTCTTGGATTTAAAAATTCTAGGACCGATTTATATCTCAAGAATGTATCGGCGAAATTGTCACGAATTGTTAAACCTGATGGATATAATTATACCAATAAAATTTTTATTTATATTAAATAAAACTTATGATTTAAAGAATTTTAAGTGGTACTTTTTTAGTAAGTACAACGTTAAATTTAAGTTAACGTTATTCTTTTAGTGCGCTCATTGTTGACAAGTCGATCACTGTGATAAAACAAGGGCATCCTACATTGATTTCCAATTTGTTGATTGTTGTTTATATATTTTATAAAAAAGCGAAGTGTTAATTATGTTGCTTAGACGACATAATATTATTCGACAAATAATTGCTGAACATTGTTATTTCATAATGTTAATAAAAATTATTTTTTAGAAACTCTTTACTTTTTTATTCGCCAGTCCTAAATAATCCCATTTTCAAGAAAAACAATTTGTATCTTATATAATAATAAAATAAATAGCTATTTTATGTTTATAATTGAAAAAACGAGAATAATTTGTATACCTCATTTATTTTTTCTATTTTATATGTCAAAGCGCATTTTATATAAATAAACAATAATATACAAAAACATTATGACTAAGAAATTATACTCGAAAACGTCTAAAAACCACGGATTCAATTTGAAGTACGATTATTGCTTCAAAATTTTTACAAAAAACCAACCGAATTCCAAAATACAAATCCGGTTTTGCAACATCACAAGTAACATTAGATCCGTGTTTTTAGGACGTCTTGTCTTTCGCAGTACTTTGTTTCTCATTTTTACACATCGAATGAATATAATACCTAATTATAATATCGGAGCGCGCGAAACGAACGATTAACTGGACGAAAAAATAACATAAGGCTTTCTGTTCGTTAAACTAATTTTATCGCCCCAACCTCCATTTCATACATGAACAATTATTTTTGTACAATAATAATTAACAAAACTAAATAGTGATAAGATGGGCCATTCCTCGCAAATCAGATCATCATAATGAATTGTGCACAATGTAAATAATATCAATCAATAACGTCGTAATTTTAAACAAAATATCTCAACAATTAAAAACTATTGTCCTGACTACATTTAATTTCAATCAATGATATTATTTTTTGTGCACACAATTTTCTTCACGATAATTCATGTTATGTTCAATAATTGAAAAGTAAACTTTTTATCAATAGGAACTATTCAAATAAAAATAACATAATAAATATAATAACAATAGTTAATAAAGTTAAAACAAATCGGTAGAAATAACTTCCATAAGGCAATAGCGGTCAATATAAGGCTCCTTATATCGTTAATCCGCAAGTGTCATAATTTATACAAAAACTAAAAAAATCGTTTGCCTTATTTTATTAAATATTTTTTAAGATAATTTTTCATATATAATCTTTTTACAAAGAATCAATATTACGAGGAAAGTAATCTTACGATGATTTATTGTTCATAACTCGTTCAGGATTTGATTGATAAAAAAAGTAGTATTCCTGTTTTATTCGTGTAATAGTATTTTACTTTACAAGTGGGAAAGGTAGGGGGTTTTCCCACGAGTGTGTGATTGGTCACGAGCAAAGCGAGTGACCAATTACACACGAGTAGGAAGACCCCCTAGCTTTCCCAATAGTGAAGTACATTACTTTTTCCTTACGAGTAGTGATAAAACAGCCTAGTTTTCCCACTTTCTTTTGGTGGAAAACGGCCAAGTTTTCCAACGCAAGACAGTGGGAAAACTAGGCGGTTTTATCGCACGAGTAAGGAAAATTTACTTTTACCGTTAAAATCTAATAATTACACTTATACATACCCAGAAAAATATTATCTTATTTTAACTTGGTTAGGTTTATGTTAAAATCCTATCGTAACAGTGATCGTATTTTAATTTAAGGTTCACAGGATTTTTCTATCAGAATTATGTAAATTTAGATTTTAACCAAGTTAAACTAAGATAATATTTTTCTGAGTGTACCATTCCATTCATACAAAAAATTTTAATATTTAATGTTTTTGCAATAAGTTCTTTTACAAGAACTCTCTGAAGTAACTCCTTTTACAAGAATATTCTGAAGTAACTCCTTTTACAAGAATATTCTGAAGTAACTCCATTTACAAGCATTTTTTTAAGTAACTCCTTTTATAAGCATATTTTGAAGTAACTCCATTTACAAGCATTTTTTGAAGTAACTCCTTTTATAAGCATATTTTGAAGTAACTCCATTTACAAGCATTTTTTGAAGTAACTCCATTTACAAGCATTTTTTGAAGTAACTCCTTTTATAAGCATATTCTGAAGTAACTCCTTATTCGTAAGAGCCATCGATATGACGATTTTTTTTACATTTCACTTGAAAATTTGCATTATTCAATGAAAACACTTTTTTGTGAAAAATGTAAAACTTATTTGTTTGAATTCAACAATTTAATAATACATATAATTATTTTTCGACAGTTAATTAAAATTCATTCATAATTCCAAATTTCATAATTATTATGTTAATTACTTTTTGCATTTTGTCCTATCGAGCAATAATTACCTTACATAGAATTTCCTGTGGCTCAATTATACAAAAATTTTATTGTCTGTTATGCTGAAAAATATGCTTCAAGGGGACTGGCAAGTAAAAATGATGAAAAATTGAAAACATTTTTTTTGCATTTTTGGATACCCCAAAAACCTTTTTTCATGTACAGTTACATTTTTTTAAGAAATATGTCAAAAAGTTGTTGAAATTAAGTATTAGTACATACTTTAAGTACATTTTTGTCGAAAATTATTTTTTGATCATTTTCTGATTTCAGTACCCATTTTGCACCCGGCCCTATTTTCATCTGATTCTCTTGATTTTTTTTTAATGACCCAAATTTAATTACCTAGAAATGATAGTACCAGATTTTTTATATTCTTTTTCATTGCAAAATTATCAACTATAAATTAAAAAAAAAAACACCGAAAATCACCAATTTTGTCGACTTTGTTGGTTTTTTCACATAATCGCTTATAACTTTTTTTAGGAAGCGTTAATAAAAAATCTGGTACTATCATTTCTAACCCTTTAAATTTCGAATAAATTGCCGGGTATTTCATTAAAATCGGATCCAAAATGGCCATCAAATGATGTTTCAAAAATACCCCTTTTTCAACAGATCTTTATAAATAACTTATGAACAGTGATTTTTTTCAACTTTTGACGACGGGTTCTCGAAGAGAGTGTCAATATCTATAAATCCTATAGAAATCACGTCAATATATTCATAAATAACGGAAATAGCTATTTTGCTTGCTACTCCATTTAAAAATTGTTTCGTATGAATTTTCAGTTAACTTTTATTGATGCCTAGAAATGTCGATGAATTCCAAAAATTAAAACTTTTATACAACAACGATATATTTCAAACAAAGATAATTCCAGAGTACGTGTAATGTTAATCCATCACGAGAAAGAAGATATTATTCCCCAACAGTTCATAAAAAGTTCCAATACTTGCAAGCACGTTCCACATCCACGCGTTAAAACTAATATATGAGCTTTAATTGGATATTCAGGAAAATAATATCAAAAATGCACAAAATACGGCGTATGAAATTTTCAGCACAATCTCCAACTTAACAGTTTGAGCTTATTTTTGCACTGGATTCGGCGCAAATGAAATTTAGTGAAACGCAAAATTGTTACAAATCCGTAAATCGCGTTAACTTGGCGTAGAAATAAATAGATTTGGTTATTATTCCGGCCCCGCGCGGGACAACGCTTTTATCGAGATTCAATTAACGCCGCGAACATGCGTGTCGAGCGTGAAGTCCGACGAAACCGGTGCGCGACCAAATTAATATTTAACGCATAGCGAAACGACTGCGAAAAATAATTTCCGGTACGGCCAAAATTTGCGATGTTCGTTGACCAACATTTATAATTAGTATCGTCCAAATAAAGTGTTTATATGAATCCTCATAGCAAATATAATAAATATATTTTATATATAAATTTATATCTTTCGTCCTATTCCACGTGAAAAAAATACTTCAAAATATTGCAAAAAAATTATACACTAAGCCAAAAAAACTGATCACTTTGAAAAGGTCCAAAAATGGGTCATTTTCAAATGTGGGACAGTTCGTTACCCCTCCCCTACAAAATGAGCCATTAAGCGATAAATTTGACCTGATCAAACCCCCTCTAAACCCTTATTAAATGTGGACGTTGTTTGAGGTGAAAAAAGTAATTTAATTTCCTACAATTCGACCTAAAAACGACAATTTTGCCCTTAAAATGTCCTTACTATGGCCAAGCTATGGCGAAGCTATGGCCAAGCTATGGCCATTTTGATTAAAAAAAGTCGTATCGAAATTTGATGTTTTTTCACATTACTGGCCTAGAGAGCGACCATTTTGCCCTTAAAATGGCCTTGCTATGGCCAAGCTATGGCCAAGCTATGACCATTTTGATTTAAAAAAATCGTATCGAAATTTGATATTTTTTCACATTATTGGCCTAGAGAGCGACCATTTTGGCCGTAAGATGGCCAAGACTCTAAAAACAGGTTATATATTATATAAATAATATATTCAAGATTATATAAATAATGATTTATACAAATTGACTAAAACTTGAAATAAATTTAAATTTTCAAGACTTTTTGGAATGGATATTTGCAAATTAGCCAATACGATGTTTCGACATGTGGCATCTAAAATTTGTAAGGACTACTGATTAGAATTTGCATTGCGAAGTATAATGAGCAATGACTGGTGGTGAAATTAGGTACGCCGAGGCGTCGAAAATTAGCAACCATGGGCAGGAAAAAAGAGAATTATTTACGTCGAGAAATAGACGGTCATTGAATTACTTTCGTATATTCGGAGCAAGCGTTGTTCGTTTCGCGCTGTGTAC
>JABFPQ010000817.1:0-10079 GCA_022817265.1 Masnerella sp. ZL-2020 | reverse complement strand
ATTAATTGTACATTGAATTTTAAATTTTTGTATTTTTTCTTTAGTTGGTCGTTACTACCATATCATTTTAATATATTATAATTTGATATAAGTCTTATGAATAATTCATATTTATTTCTTTTCCGTCAACATCCGTCTATTATTGAATTAGAATAGTCATGAAAGATTTGACTTTACAGTAAAATTTTGATTGGAAATATAAGATCATAAACAAAATAAAGAAAAAGAAATGGGTATTCACAAAATTTGTATAAAAAGTCATAGACAAAAATATTGAACTATTTCAGTAAAAATGATATTATGCTGTTTTGCAATGTATTTTTAAAAAAATTCATAAACAAAATTATTCGAAAACCAACAACAGTTATAAATGTAACAAAAAAATTTTTCCAATAACTCAAAAATAGACATGTTTTCCATAAAAAATTTCACGAAAAATTTTCACAACTATGCAAACTCGATTTTTCAACAAAACATTGATACGAACAAACTTTATTTCCAAACATTACAAATCGAAAAAACAAACAAAGAATAATAATTTAAATATTGAACTTACGTACTAAAAATAGAATATCTTGCTATAGAATGTATTTTTAGAAAAATTGATAGACAAAATTATTCAAAAATCAGTCATATTTCAAAACTGACAAAAAAAATTTTGCAATAACTTAACATAAATGTTCTAATAAGGTCAATGCACTAATGAATGAACACTTAAGAACCAGCACCAGTGAATAAACGGTCATTAAATTCACATTGTCTCTCAAATGCAGTGTTTATTTACTGGTACGTGTTCATTCACTGGAACACTTATCCTAACTTCCATAAAAATGTTTTTCTACAAAATTTTCACAAAATATTTGACATTTATGTGAAAACTTTATTTTCTAATGAAAAATTTTGACTAAAGAGTCATAATTCCAACCAATATAAAAACAAAAACGAAAAACCGAAAGAAATATACCAAAACCCCAAAAATGGTAAACAAAACCAACAAAAACACCAGACAAACAACCGAAACCCTCGCATTCGAATCGGAAAAAACATCCATGGAAATCGATCGTTTTTCTAGGTTGACCGCGTTCTTATCCGGCGATAATCCTCGTCGTCGAACTCGCCATGTCAATTCTCCCGTTGCATCAGGTTCGACTCCCACCTCTGCCTTATTAAATCAATACGCTCTTCTTTGCAGCGCGGCGAATCATCGAAAGAAAACGCGCCGGCGAAAGTACGCGCGGAATTTTCAAATCGAACGCAGCGAGGGATTTCAAATTAGCCGCGCGAATCAAAAAATCGAGGCGTCGCGCGACTTATTGGGCCGCGTTTGATCTAGATATCGCGATGTAAACAATTATGAGTCGAAGCCTAATTGGCCTGAATTGGACTGGTGTAAGTCGCATGCGATATCGTCGACTTTGTTGTCCGACATTTTTCATTGACATCAGTCTACGAACTGATACATTTGTTAAGTTTAATTTTAAGTCATTGGTGTCTTAATTAAAAAAGTCTGATGTCTTAATTAAGATAAAGTGAGAAAATTAAGACGTTAATAGCTCACTTTAAAAACTGGTGCTACAAAAGTGTCTTAATTTAAGACATCAAACGACTTAATTTAAGACATCAAAGGTCTTAATTTACAAAACTGGAAGTCTTAATTTAAGACACCTGACGTCTTAATTTTTAACACGTTACTGGTGTCTTAAATTAAGACACTCTTGTAGCTCCAAATTTTAGAGTGAGATAAAAAACCACCCTCCAAAAAATATGATTTCGTGAAATCTGAATTTCAGACGATAAGAACTTGAATTTCAAACTGAAAGTCTGAATTTCAGATAATTTGTGTCTTAAATTCAGACTACACTCAGAAATAAATGACATTAATTTTTACTGTTTTTAACTTTAATCTGGCGACATTAAAAGAAAAACAAAAATATTACTGTTGAAAATAGTAAAATTTACTGTTTAAACAGCAAAATTTACTGTTTAAAACAACAAAATTTACTGTTTTCAATAGTAATATTTCTGTTTTTCCTTTAATGTCGCCAGATTAAAGTTAAAAAAAGTAAAAATTAATGTCATTTGTTTCTGAGTGTATCAATCGGAAATTTAGTTTCCAAATTAAAAAATTTTACATGGTAAAAAATAATATATTATTTATAAAAAATGAAAAATGTTTAAATTAACTTTAACGACTGACTTTTTTGGAGATTTATAGGATGTTTTGTAAAGAGACAGTGAAATTTAGGCAAAATGTCATTCATTTGCTAAATTTGGATATCGAGTTTCTCGCATCAAAACAAGTTCTGACTTTAAAACTATATTTACAAGAATTTACATCCATCTGCTTCTTCAATGGAATACACAATTATGTAAATCGAAAATCAAGAAATTAATTTGCTGACAATGTTTTCGAGTGTTCACAAAAACTTATTTACATAAATGACGAGCAAAACGTCATTTATGTAAAATTTGTAAATAATTTTAAATAAATGTAAGTTAGTTGCGAACTGTGGAATTTATGTAATTCATTCATATGTAAAAAGTAAACCACATTATTAACTTGAAAACTGAGTTTCATGTTTAAACAATTAAAAGAATGACAATTTTGAAAAAAAACTGAGTCGTATAAATATATAATTTTATTTATTAGATCATGCAAATTAATTTCGTTAGAAAAAAAAGAAACAATGCTTTTTAGCACAATTATTCTTTTTAGAGAAGTTGATAAAAAAAATTTTTCATGACTTAATTGAAAAATATTCTTAACTTGTAATATGCTTCGTATCGATTTACTTCAACTATGAAGCTTTAAGTTTTCGGAATTTCATAATGAACTTTTTCGTCCTGAAGAATTTAATCTACAAATTACTAAAATCATGCAATTTTCAGACTTTTTCGGAATATTAAATAACTTTTTTACAAAAATATTGCAATATAAACAATCAAATGAATTTTAAAAAAAATTTCGAATTCCAAAATTGTTGTTTTAATTTTGTTATATAAAGGAAAGCAACTTTAAAACAGAACGTAAAGATTGTATATTTATTATATATGCGAAAAAATATTTCATCAAAGAAAAATTAAAAAGATAAAATTTGAAAAAATATCTAAAAACGCAATCATAATTTCTCGATTTTTTCATCACTTTATTAATTTTTTAATCATTTTCTCATAATAATTTTAATATAACGTCACGATTAAGTAAACAAATCTACTTTTTTCTCTTACTCTATTTTTCTTTCAAGTTCCCCTAATTTATTTTCGCAATGTCAAATTTTTCGATCACAACTATCCGCGGAACGAAGTACAATAAAGCCATTGCATAAACGATTAAGTCGTTGCCGCGGATCAAATATTTATATAACTTTTCATCGCAGATGCGCGCGATTTTCGCGGAGCGCCAATTAAAGTCGCCGGCAAATTGCATGGAATGCGTGCACGAATATATTGTGACGCGCGAGCTTCATTAAGGTCGGAAAACGCGAGCACCGCCCAGACCCAAATTGGCTCGCGCATTTTTCGCTACTTCTTACCCGGAGAAAAAGACAAAGTTTCTTTGTGAGATTACAAATGGTTGCTTTTTTTTCGTCATTTGTATTCAAGAAATCATTTTTTATTTGCAAAATTTATTGTGTTTTTTTAAATTAAAAATTTTAATTCAATTTAGAATTTAATATTTACTAATATTTTGAAATTTTTACATATTCAATATTGAAATATTGATGTATATAATATTATTTTCGTCACACGTGCATTTTGTGGAAGAAAGTTGTGTTTTTCTCCCTAGGGAGCAAAGTTGTGCTTTACACTCTAGGGAGCAAAGTTGTTATTTACACTCTTAGAACTGTTGCATTGAGGCAAACGAAAATGCATTGTGTCAATGCAAAAACAGTCTTCGGGAAAGAATTTTGCATTGTGTCAATGCAGAAATGCATTGACACAATGCATTTCCTTTTGCCTCAATGTAACAGTTCTAAGAGTGTATTTTTGTTGCTTATTCGATAATAATATGAGATTAAAGTACAGTTCAAACTAATTTTAACGGCAATATAAATCGTATGCATAAACTAGGAAAACGGTATGTAAATATGTGTTATTTACGAATCTTCACTTTAAACGCAATGTAATAATTCCATTTGACTTGAATTCAGTTTAGGTGGGTGTAGTAGAAAGGGAATAATTCGAAGTTGATGTTTGGAAATTAAATTTAAAAAGATACATGTATTCATGAAGCAGTTGGATTCAACTACAAGTTAACGTAATTTTTTAGAATTAAGGTAAATTTATCTTTTGCCTATGAAGTTCCGATTTTGAAACCAAATTAAATGTAAAATTATTTATATACAATGATGTATAAAGTCCGAGCATAAACATTGAATTTGATCAGTCTCTTGTTAACAGAATTTTCATTATAAACATTTGATTTGCGATGAAGTACGAAACCGATAATAGCAATAACTGAGACTCAATTTTCATGAAGATGTGAAATCTGCTTCGAAGTGTTATTCACAATAAATATTTTTTTATAGAAATCGTATTAACGGGTGTGATTAGCTCGATAAATAGACCAGCGAAAGTGATAGCTTTTGCCGTGAATAAACGGCAGAGGCAAAGCCCGATACCAAGAACTGCAAATGAACTTTGTTATCAAGTTGATTACTCTCCCCTAAGAATAACAATAGATAATTTATAAAATTGGTAGAGCGGCGTGCCGAAAAAGGCGAAGGCAAAAGTTTCTAGGGTGGCCGAGATAATCTATAATTGAAATGAAAACGAGAACGCGCGAATAAATGCGACCGATGAATAACGCGGTTGAAAATTTAATTTGCCAAAACGAGGCGAGATCCGTCCATAAAATATTTGCAAATAAAACGACGGCGGCGAGCGATGAAATGTATTATGTAAAAAAGGTATAAATTTCGTTTAAAAAGTACGGCATAATAAATTGAACGCGCAGCGCCGACAGAAAATGAGGAAGTATTCCTCATTTCCAGTATGTCCGGTGAAATATATGGTCGTTTCACTTTGCAGGATCGGCGTACGGCGTGTGCGCGAGGCGTCGTAGCGGCACACACGCAAATGGGCCGGCATAAGAAATGCTTTCCAAGGGCTCGTGCATTATTTGCGGTCGTGGCATTTGCGGCGTTGATGGCACTGGCGAATTCCAGGCGTTTGATTGAAAATTTCTTGAGACCGTGGAATGCGACGTAGGACCGGCTCGTCGAATGCTAAGGTGTCGTTGGCAAAGAAAGAACCAACGTTCAAGGAAGCGGCAATGCGAGCGCCAACGAAGCGACGGAGGAAGGCAAAGAAAAAAGACGCAAAGAGAGAAAGAATTCTTATTTGATCGATTCGCCGCCACGCTCCGGTATTACGCGAATAATGGAACAACGGCTTCGTTATTCAATTACGCCTAACGTACTTATCAGTCGCGCGCGTTATTCATCCGGGCGCCATTTAAATTATCTCCGTATCGTCGAAACAGTAATTCAATTTAGCGTAATATCCCGGAGAGCATGAATTTGACGGTGTCATCGCGCGCGCGGCCTAAGTGATTCCCGAATGATCAATTTTTCGTCGGCGATTTCTCCGGAGAAACATAACCTAACGAGACCGGAAGCGTAATTACAGGCATCGCGCGATTTCGTATGCATAAGCGGAAGGCGCCGCGGTGTTCATGAAAATTTAAGGGGAGCGCACTCCGGCCCTCTTTCTAATCCGCCGGCAAACGGCCGCGGCCCTATCAAAGTGCTCTATATTTTCAAATTTCACTTCTCATCCAGTCGTTACTTTGCACTCTCGCAAAAAGCCCCGCGCGATATTTGGCAATCTCGGATTCACCGAACCCTCCCCGAGTCTCCGAGTTGAAACAGCTACTTACAGCTGTATAGAAATATATGGCGCGGCGGAGTCGACGAGTCGACTCGCAGACTCGCCGCCGACTCGAGCTTGGCGAAAAGACACGTGCAAGGCACGTACCACTTCGTAACAAACTTTTTCTCAATATCGCGTCGCCGTGATTTATTCAATTACATTTGTAAAGCGCCGCGTAAATTGAAATTAATGCTCCCGATAATTGCGCTGAGGGAAAAGCAAACGGCCGGGAATTTCGTTCGGAATTAACCCATTAAGGCCCATGGCGATTACAGGAATACCACGAATAAACTGAATGGTGGAACAGTGGCATAACCAAAATCAATTAGACCCGTGTTTTTTATTTTCCAATTTCCAATTGTTTAAACAATTGTTTATAACAAATTACCCCAAAAGGTTGCATTTTTGCAAAATAACGTTCGGATATCGATTCCTTGGGTCAAAACAAGTAACTTTTATTCTTTGACATTTTTTCTCCGATGCATATTTTTAGTGCAAAATGCGAATAAACAAATGAATTTACCAAAAAATCATTTGTACAGCTTCCGGCCCATTGCTACACAGATGCATGTACAGGTAAACTGAATGGTGGAACAGTGGCAAAACCAAAATCAAGTAGACCCGTATTTTGTATTTTTTAATTGTTTATAACGAATTTAGCAGAGAAATCCGATTTTTCAAAAATAAAGTATAGGTATCAATTTTTTGGAATAAAATAGAAGATTTCAGTTGATTAAGTTTTTACGTAAATGCTTTATTCAAATATATTTTCAAACAAATTAACTATACAAATATAATAGAAAAATTTATAAGAAATTAACATTTTTTTTACAACCGTTTTATATTTGCATTTTTAACATTATTACATCAAGTGTTAACAGTTACCTGTTTTGATCTAAGGAATCGATATCCGAACTTTATTTTCCAAAAATGCGACCTTTTGGGGTAATTTGCTATAAACAATTGTTTAAACAATTGCAAATTGGAAAATAAAAAACACGGGTCTAATTGATTTTGATCATGCCACTGTTCCACCATTCAGTTTACCTGTACATGCATCTGTGTAGCAATGGGCCGGAAGCTGTACAAGTGATTTTTTGGTAAATCCATTTCTTTATTCGAATTTTGCACTAAAAATATGAATCGGAGAAAAAAATGTCAAAGAATAAAAGTTACTTGTTTTGACCCAAAGAATCGATATCCGAACTTTATTTTGCAAAAATGCAACCTTTTGGGGTAATTTGTTATAAACAATTGTTTAAACAATTGGAAATTGGAAAATAAAAAACACGGGTCTAATTGATTTTGGTTATGCCACTGTTCCACCATTCAGTTTACCTGTACATACATCTGTGTAGCAATGGGCCGGAAGCTGTACAAGTGATTTTTTGGTAAATCCATTTGTTTATTCGCATTTTGCACTAAAAATATGCATCGGAGAAAAAAATGTCAAAGAATAAAAGTTACTTGTTTTGACCCAAAAAATCGATATCCGAACTTTATTTTGCAAAAATGCAAACTTTTGGGGTAATTTGTTATAGGGCAAATGTACCAATTACTGCGATTTTCTTACAACGATAATTTTGACGTGATAAATTAATGGTATTTCTAAAGAAAAAACATTGTTTTCGATTTTAAAATGAAATATTAAGTATCAGAGAACAATTAAAACATTGTAAAAATGTTGCAAATATATTTCTTATAACCTAAATAACTGTTTATAAGAAAGGCTGTCATGTATAAATTACTGCAATCATGTTTGTATTACTGCACGCCAAATATTGCGACAGACCCAATTACTGCGCGCCAACTACTGCGATTGTTTCAATTACTGCATACGAATTACTGTGAAACGCAAAAACAATGAACAAAGTTCTGTATAAGCTTGAATGTTTTTATTTTAAAAGTGTACAAGAAAAAGCACAGCCAAAGCTAATCACAGATTAATTTTATAAAAAATTACAACTGTTTGTTTAGTAATGATATTTAAATAATCTAAATTTATAACTACACGAAAGACTATCGTCGGAATAATATTAATATTTTAAGAATACGCAATACATAAAACATGTCGAAAACTAAGAATTTTGTTGCAATTCCGCTTGTTTTATTTGTAACTCTTCAATCTTTTTCTTGATGGCAGCTTTTTCTTTATTTTTTAAAACACTTGTTTCTATAGCTTTGCATTGTTCTTCTAAAAACTTTAATTTTGATTGTTGTTTTAAGAACTTTTCCTTTTCTTTTTCTAATTTTTTTTGTTCTCTAATAAATTTATCTTGTACTCTCTTCACGCGAAGAGCTTCTGTTTTTAATCTTTGTTGTTCTTGTTTTTCGACTCGTTGTTTTTTCCTCAAAATTGCCTTTGTAGCTTTTGTGTTTTTTTCATTTTCTTTTTCCTGAACAATATTTTGCCACGCTGTTCCAGATACTACGGAGGAAGTTTTGGAATTTGATTTTCTTCGCTTTTTATTTTCCTCCAATTTGTTCTGTGTCGGCCAAGGTAAGAATTGTTTGACAGATCCTGTCACATTTGAAACGTCTTGCAAGCTCTTTTTGTCAGGAAATTGTTTCTCATTTTGTTCCTTATCGTTACATTTCCTCCACGTTTTAGGAATATTTTCAGGTGACTCTTCTGTTGTTCCAGAACTTACATCTATTGTATCGTTAAGATGTAGTATGGGGACTTTGAATGTTTCTTTAAATTCTCTGTTGTCGATTTGTTCTGATTCAATTATATATTCAGCACTATTCTCTGATGCAAGAAGCAATGGCTTGATGCAATTATTTATCTCTTGGCTTATTACAACATTTTCGTCGTAATCTAAATCTAGTTCCATTAGTTATTTTTCAATTAATTAATTAATTAACCTGAATCTGGTCCGTATTAAGTGACAATAAACCCCCGACACTGTTTTCTTCAATCGAAGTATCACAAATGGCTGCTGAACCAGTCAATTCCGCAATCTAAATTCATATACACATTTCTAAATATACTATTTATGTATAGAATAGTGAGTCAATTATTGTAAATAGAAATATTTACCTGTAATTGGTCCGAGTCAGTTGATTGTCCAGTTGGGAATGCCAATTTATACCAAAATTCGAAAAGACTTCTGTGTATTTCAGCTCCTTTCCATTCAGGACTTTGGTTTGAACGAAACGCTTGTAAGTTTTCTTCAGAAAGAAACCTCTCTACGATTTGTAACGCATTTTCTTTATCTTTTTCAGTTTGAACACCATCAATAGATATATCTTCCCTATTCAAATTATTGTTTCGATGAAACACCTTGGTAAAATCGATTGTGTTTACATCAAAAGGGAACAATCCACACCTTTTGAATCCATTTTGCAAAAGCTTTACTGTGTCCATTGCATCAAGAGTTCGTTTAAGGATTGGAGCAAATTGACACTTTTTTATTGTGATAACTGAAGATTCTTTGCAAAACGTTTTGTTCATGCTCTACCATTTAATTTTTAATGAGCGAAAAAATGACACATCCAAGGGCTGCATAATGTGTGTAGCATTTGGTGGCAGTGCTATCAAAATGATTCCATGTTTTGAGCAAAATTTGCTAAGCTCCAATGTTAAATGCGACGAATGGCCATCCGTGTACAAAATTACTGGGCGTTCTAAGTTTTGCTCCGTTAACCATGGCTCAAATATATTAGCGATATACTCGTAAAATGCCTTCGCCGTCATCCATCCATTGTCACTAAATCCAAAAGCGAATTCGTCTGGTGCCATTGCGGAAGCATTCTTCGGCAGCGATTTTCCAGAAAAAAGTACAAAGGTTGGTGCAAGCTGGCCTGCAGCATTGCCTGTGACTAGAACCGTGATATTTTCTTTTTCGTTGTTTCCCACTATGTTGTAAACATTCTTGGAACCCTTTGGCGTAAGCACTGAAGGAGGTTTGGGATTCAAAGGCATTCCTACAAATGAAGACCATTTTTTTTAATAATTATGTATATTTGTTACATTTCATGTAATTTTTTCATTACCTGTCTCGTCGCAATTGAAGATTCTGTTTGATTCGACTGATTCTATATTGTTCAAGCTTAAATATTCAGATATTTCTTGGAACCACTTATGCAAGATTTTTTCTGTAATTTTTGCTCTATTTATATTGACATTTTCAGAGACTCTAACCAAATCTCAGGCGGTGATTGTCAAAACGGCCCATCATGCTTTAATTGTATAAATAAAA
>JABFPQ010000816.1:0-10081 GCA_022817265.1 Masnerella sp. ZL-2020 | reverse complement strand
TAAGTTTATTTATTATCGGGAAAATAATATTTTAGAATTTTTATGCTTAACATTATCATGAAGTATATGTGTGTAATTGTACTAAATCTTGGCGTTTTCCTTACAATGTCATTGTTTTTTGGGTTTTAATAATTACTTTACTGTATTTATTGTATTCAGTTTTAACATTATCTGTAAACAAACTTTTTCTGGAAAATTGAAAAATACATTTTCAATTCAAATAATAACATACTTCACAGTTTACAGATTTTGAAATTCTTTGTCTTACCAAGAAAATTTCATTCGCATCACTCCTACAATGCACAGACGTATGCGCTATATTAGGCGTTTCAAAAGATGGCGCATCGATCGCATGGGTTTCAAAGACTGGACTGGTTCTTATTGGCTTTCGAGTTAGCTTTTCCTTCAATGGAACGTCATTTTTGGAGCATAAAATATCATTTCTCGATTCACTGGTATTCTAAAGAATGAAATAATTTGTAATAAAATTTTCTTTTAAAATTCATTTTTAATAGAATAATAAATTAAAGAATACTTCATAGGATGTAGGTTTTGAAGTTTTTGGGGTTTCTAAAAAATTGGTTCGGGTTTCGGATAATGGACTGGTTCTTAATGGCGTTCGTGTCGGCGTTTTATATAATGAAACACTTTGGGGGCATATAAAGTTATTTTCCAGCTCACCAGTATTCTAAAAAATACATAACATTTGATGACAAAGTAGTTGAATCAGAACAGTTACTAACATTTTGTAAAGGATTTCTGCATTTTTTGCGTATAATTAAAAAAATTAGACTAGTCGAATTGACAGCAAGAGCATTATAAATCATTTCTTAAATGATTTGTAACATTTTATACAAAATCATAATTGTCAATAAAAAGGGAAGTCAAACAATAATTTTTAGTCTCTCTATATCATGGACATATTTATCATGGATATGATAATTTAGTTATCTAATTCATCGCATTGAGGAATAACAGACTGATTTTAGAATCTTTTTGTTTAAAAAACAATACAAATTGTATAACAAAATTATACATACACTGGAGTTTATTGAAGACACTGCACTTCCTAAAATATCATTTGAAATTTTATCATATGTTCTTTTATTAGCCACAGTACTATTTTCACAAACACTTGTACTTGTCGTTACGGGATTCTTCTGAAATTCAATGAAGAAATTAAAAATACTAATATTTCATCAAGAAATTTACAGTACATGAAACATGTTGTACAATTAAAACATAAGCGTTTAAAATAATTATCAAACCAGCACTTACACATGCTGTTTCATCATTCATTTGAGACTCCTGCATTAATCCAAAGAAATGCGAGTCTGCTTGTTTACAAGCTGCCGCTTTTGATTTCTTTTTAGAGGCCTATAATAACAAATAATTTATAATCGACGTTTTAAATCCTTGGTGTAAGTATTATGATATAACTACGTTTTAAAAACTATTATATATACAAATCAGTCGGGTACATTACTTTATACAATAAAACAATTAAAATATTTAACTTTGTTTGTGAAGCGATCTTTTTTTCCTCGGCCAAAGATGACTTTTTTCTGGAATTTTTGTCTTCATATCGAATTATTGGTGTGTCATCACTTTTTTTTGGAGCTGCCAATCTTTTATTTTGAACAAGAAATTTTTCAACTTCCTCTTCAGTATCTAAAAAAATATATTATATTACATGATAGCACTAAACATGATTTATTATAACTTCAAAATAGTTGGAATAAATATTTTTTATTTTAACTGTAACGATGCATTCAAAATAAATTAATTGTGACTGTCCTGAACGGATATATTAATTAAAATATTATTTTGTTTGTTTGTTTTTAAACATTGTTCTATTTATTAAATTATACTTCATAATATATTAAAACAATAAAAAACTTCAAACTTTCAAAATTTGATAAGAAAATATATTTATACATTTATATATTTATATTCATAACATTTATGAATATTTAATAACATTTAATTGAAATGGACATATTTTGCAAATATACATCCTGATAGTACATTGCAAAGTAAAAATATAATGATAATCTAAAAATAAACATTTCATCTCAGAATGCATTGTTATTTACATTTAATATTTACCTTCAATTGTATATACATGCACAGCTGTAAAATTCTGTGTTCCATCTTTATTTACATCTCCAGCAATTCTAAGGGTGATTTTATGACCAAAATCTGCTCCTTCGATTTCGTTTTCTGTAGCTTTCACATACCTTCCATTTTCATCTGCAATGTACATTTCCGACACTTTTTTAACAAATCTTTTACTTGTTCCAAACACACGGACCCCACAGTATTTTTCGTTTTTATCTGTCATTTTCGTATCTATTTTTTCCACGAACAAAATCAATTGCAATAACAAACACTAAAATTTGTTTATGGTGTCGTAAATGTTGTCATCCGACGAGTAGAGCATGATTTGCACGAGTAGTGCGAATCTAAACAAATCTCCACGAAACTTGAGGCCGAATGATTGTTTTGTAAACAAACTTACTATCGCTCGGTCGATAAAATATATCATTTTTAAAACCGAAAAGATTATACTGAATGTTCAAATATTACATATTTAATTTTAATAATAACTCTTTGTGCAAATCTTCATTTTGACTTAATTAAACTTACGTAAATATTATAACACATATATTTTATAAAATTATTTCGATAAAAATATCGAAATAAATGAAATTGATAGAGAAAATAAAAAAATTATATATTAAAAAATATATAAATACATGTAAAATTATAAGTTATTGCGTTTTTTAATTTGTTTTTGAATAAAACCAATGAAAAGTAGAATGTGCTACAGGCTTGTTTATTATTAGCATTACAATAAAACATTTTTTCTTCATTTATGTTTCAGTATATTTGAGTAGTCGTTTCTGGTTCATTTGTGTTTGATAAAACACACATAAAAAAGAGAGTTCATTTCTGATTGATCATTCTTACTAGCTTTAAGAGCAGGACAAACTCGATGTTACCGACATTACAGATTTCTCAAATTAAACTCAGCTGCGGAATAGAAATGATATCTCATGAGTACGAATCGATTTTCTCACTTTTTTTACACATTCTGAGCTAAAAAGAAGCATTTTTAATGTAATAAGAGAGAAAAATTACATTTCGTTTTCGAAGTGAGAAAAAAAGGAAATTTAATTTATAGTCAATATTCTGCATCCAAATACGTTATTAAATATCTGATAATATTCTCCCAAAAATATAGAATCGATTGGTACTCATTAAAACGATTAATTATCTTGCATAACGGCACGAATTGAAAAGACACTAACTCCGTGGCAGCAGCACTTTCTCATTCTCTTAATGGAATAGCCAATAGGAAAGCATCTACTTTTTGTTTTCCCACCACGCGCCAAGCGAATAGGCTGTAACGCAAATTCTTGTATTATTAGGAACATTTTTTCAACCCACCATTTGTTTACATTTACTAGATTCTTTATTTTGTGCGTCGCTTCAATTTTGATTTCTTGCGATGATTTTGAATAATTTAAAAATTTTCATTCAGATTTTGCTGTTACCATTTTTTCGGATAAAAATGTTGTGTCATCACAGTAATTCTGATTTCTTGAACCAGAATAAAATGCTGTAACAACTATGGGTTATTTTTGCTTTAATTCCATGTAATTTTAGATTATATTTTCGAAACATACACCCTTAGAACTATTTCATTTCCATTTACGTGAATGCATAACAGTTCTAAGAGTGTACCACTTGCAGTTACAGATAATTAATAGTAACATTATCCATTTACTGCATCCATTACTGCATACCATTCTCGCATACACGAAAAAAGGTTTTCACCGTTAAATACAGTTCAGTAACTGTTTTTTTCATATCACATCACCGAAAAACTCCGTTTTATGTATGAACAGTGATTTTGCTTTCATCTAACCTGTAAAAGTCAACGTTTTTGGTCCGTTATTGTTAACTATAGTATGAACGGATAATTTCGCAACTTGTTTACGGTATTTTTCGGTGCATTTTCACCGTTGGCATAAGTGGCAAGATTCCGAGCAGTCATGGCGCGTTGTCGCACGGTGCCGGTCAGTGCCAGTGTTACTATTTATATAGTAATTATTATGAAATAAAATGGATGCATATGTGAAATCAATATTGACCAGTTGGGGATTTAGTCACCTAATTGGTTTTTTCAAATGTAAGTATAGTAATCATTATTTATACTATTTAAAATTACGCATTAACCAAGATAACCTCTAAATTGAGTGTTTATTTAAATTGTTTCTTTTGATTGACGGAGCCAGCTAATTTTTCGGATTATTCTTTTTTTATTAATTGATATTCAATTATTGTTATCTATATTTATATATATATTACAACTTTATTATTTATTCTTTATAAACGATGTTTGTTTTGATTTTTCCAGTTTACAAAGTTGACAAAAGTATGTTCATAGATTTGACAGAAGACGTTATAAATACTATTATTCCGGACGAATTGCAATGTAAAGACGATTTTAAATTCAAATTTTTTCAAGCCAAAAATGAGTCTACGAGTCAAAGTGAAAAACCAGCTTGTAGTCAAACTCTTAATTCAACTTGTAGCCAAACGCAAAGTAAAACTTTGAGTCAAAATGAAAGTCAAAATTGCAGTCTAAGTGCAACTTGTGAAACTCCTAGTACAAGTAAAACTCCTTTGAATGATATTAGTAATCAATGCAATAGTCATACTGAGAATAGCTCTATTCCAAGTACAAATGAGGTTTTAATTGATAAGAAGATTTGGGAATTTTCTTCTGGAATGGAATATTTTGACTATTTCTTCAACTATTATTCTGAATGTAATTATTAACAAAAATCTTTCATATAAATTTAATGTTTTATAAAAGGACGTTATTTTATAAGTGTTAATAATGGCAAATGCTTTAATAATTTTGATTTTATCATTTATATGCATATATATTAATTCACATTTTCAGTGCAAAAGACTCAAAGGCTGTATAATGTTTTGGTTTCAAGTATGTCAGGCAAAATAAATCTTTTACATTATGCAAAAACACAAAAAGTGTTACGAAAAGAACTTTGCCGCATTATCGTCGAGGAAGAAATGCAGTTAACACTGACAAATTCAAGCTCTTTTTCGTATGCTGGTTTTTCTTAAATTACTATTTTAAAAATATTGTTAAATAGTACATTACATAACGACACTTGATGAAATTTTTTTTACATAACTTAAATGTTAAACATAAGTTACATAGTTTTTGAACATATAATTTTCATGATTAGGTTAATTGATGAAAATATATAAAAGATTTCACATTTAGATGGAAAATTGTAAAATGTTAACACGAAACACATTAACACGATTTGTAGTTATATTTATTGATAATTGTTTAATTTCTTTGTACGTTTGTTTAAGATTGAGTTCAAACCAATTCCTTAGTCTTGCCCAGGAAATAACACAATTGTTTCCGGATGAAAAATCATATGAAGAAATTTATTATACTCCGTCTCATAACATCGTCACTGGTGGAAGTAAGACTAAAAGGCTCAATAGTTCAGGTTTTTTGTACAACGCATATTTACTATATCGAGACAAATTAAGCAATCTAGGTTTCATAGAACTATTGAAAAGACCAACTAAAATTCCAGAATCAGGTATTATGAAATGAAATAAAGCTTTATCGTCTAAAATTAAAATATTAGAAATAAAAGTACATTTCTGAATGCTACTTGTATATATTATAATTTCATAAAATGATTTATTTAAAACATTACATTATCTACTTAAAGGTAATTTAAATATCGAACTGGACTTGAACATATTATTATCTATTGATGATTGGAAAGAAGACAAGGAATTAGCTTTAAGTACTTGGCAATATTCATTCTTTCAAAGACACAAAATTGATTATCAAGGGAAGAAATTTGAAGAAATAGTAGAGAAATTTGTTGTTTTAAAGGGTAACTTAGGCCCTGAATTGGTAAGCTATATTCATTTTTCTAGAGTCTCAAAACTCATGTAAAATGTCATAATAGAGTAAATAAAAATTTTAGATTCTAGTTGATTTTGAACTGCTGTTTAAAAACTATAAATCTGAGAAAAATCCTGATGTACAAATTGCAAATAAGTTAACTGGAAATTGGACACAAATCGCCACTAAAATTATTGAGTTTGCAAAAGTAACTGCAATATCGTCAAAGAAAAAAAAAGGACAGTTCCTCAAGATCAAAATACACGTTCAACGACAGAAAATGAAGATGAAATACAATCTATAGCTATTGACTACACAAATTTGACTGAAGTTTTAGATTATAATAGTAACATTGAAAACACTGGTACGAAAAATACAATTACATTAATTGTATAATACATAAATAATCATATGATAATAAAATATAATAACTATTATTTTTTTGTATATACATTGTTTTAAACAAGTATACAATCTAATGAAATTCAAACCTTTGCAGATTAATTGTAAAATTAATTTAAAAAGTAAAAATATATATAGTAAATTGTTTGAAGATTTTAATAAACGTTAATACTTAAGCATATTTTTTCTTTGAAAATTAACCCCATTTAAAATTACCAGGTGGAATTTCCAGGTGGAATTACCAGGTGGAATTACCAGGTGGAATTACCAGGTGGAAAATTGGCGGTTTGATTTATTAAAAAAATTTCCAGGTGGAATTTCCACGTGGAAGTTCCACCTGAGAATTCCACCTGGAAATTCAACCTGGAAATTTCTTCAACTATATATATTTCTGAAAATTGAATGTTGCATTAAGTTTTAGATTTGTATAAAATTTAATTTTAAGATTACATTAATTTTTTAAAACTTATAAAAATACAAAAAACGGATTTGGAACATATTGAAATATCTTAAAACCAATAAGAAAATATAAGATTTAATAATCACTTATAAAAATATATTGATTTCAAAATTTCCCAACATTTTTCAATTCAGTTTTCTGTATTTTAAGTTTTGAAAATTCTTGTTTGCAGGGTTGTGAAAAATCGCAATGTAAACCACCCCTGGTTCAAGTCACGTAAGGAATCATGAGCATTCATAAATGAAATTTCAATTATAAATTATTATTGAAAAATTTGTTTATAAATCCTTATAATATCGTATATGAAAACACGTTTCATAACATTTCATAAGTATTTCTCAACTTGAAATGCAATTATGAAACTTCATGTATCTTTATGATTTGTCATGAAAAATTTCCATAACGTTTCATACAAATAAATAACTGTAGGTTTTCTTGAAATATACTTATGAATTGTTATGAAACAAATTTTCATACAATATCATAAAGATTCATAAACAATTTTTCTATAACCATTCATAACTAAAATTTCAGTTATGAAAGCTTATAATTCCTCATGCGACTTAAACCAGAGATATAACTATGTTTAAATAAACTATATATAAAATAAAATTAAGTAATTTTTAATTACTTAATAATTTAATGTAATAAAAATCGAACGATCAATGCATCAGTTAAAGCCTAAATAACGAAAGAATTTTTTCGAGCCAATTTTGTATTGATTATACGCTATGTCAAGTGTCAAGCAAGATGCCAGCGCCATTATGGACATTTTTGTTAAACCTAAAGATACATTTTCGCGGGAAAAACAAATTATTAGTGACAATTATTTAATATTTTACAATTTTTGTAGTGTTTAAACATCGTTTGATACTGATTATATCAAATCAAAATTGTTTACATTTTATCAATTGCAATAGAATGATGTAATAAAAACTAATATTTTCAGTTTTCCGCCTATGTATCTTCAACTACCACTTTTAGCGCCGAGAAGTTGCACCACCATCGACAACTGACATAGCGTATACTTTTTATGATTAAATAATTATGCAAAGTCTTTCGCGATATGATTCCGAGGTCAAGTTATAAGAATTACTTTTTTTTATTAATTAAGAACAATATTTATTATTTTATAATATCCGATATTCCATAAAAATTTAAATTAAAATAAATATATATAAAATATCAGGAACTAGTGACTCATATATATGAGTCACTAGTTTCTGTTTTTCTTCCGGATGTATTTCAATTTTTCCGTAATAGCCGCTCTGCACTTCAAAATTCCTTCCTTAATCTCTTCCTCCGACATGTTCCGTCTCTGGAATCGTCGTTTTAAACAATCTGAAAATAAAGAAAAAAAATTGTAAGTATAAATAAAAACAAGAAATGGATACTAGGTAGAAGCAGAGGAGATAACTGTGATGCGACATTTTGTCATTTTTATTTTAAAAAACAAAACATTCACCGAAAAAAAACTAAAGGATTATAAGTTAAATCCTTCAAGATTGAAAGGTTAACTTATACTCAAATAATGAAAACAGAAATATGAAAGTTTAAAAACAGGAAAGATCTATATGAATCCAATAATGACCTCTGAATGATGAAAACAGAAAATTTATGGATTCATTCCTTTATGTTTATTGTGACGCAATCGCTTAACCAGTCGCTCACGATTCATTCCTCGAACGTTCGCGGATAATTCTTTGACGGCTGAGGGTTAGCGAGTCGCAGCAAGGAGACATTATTGCTCAAATGTTATTCACCGATAAAATTGTCAAACCGCAACTGTTTATAGATTAATATTTCAAGAGAGATCGGTTGTTGAATACTTCACCTTCCCGGTTTTTCATTTAAAGGTTGAAGCAATAATTTTAACTAATTTAAAGTATGAAATATTTAAGTTATCATCAGTGAACCGGTTGTTAAGGAAGAATCAGTTGATTTTTTTTCGGTGTTCTTTGGAAACGTTTTTTGAAAAAACTTTTTTCCAAAAATTGAAACGTTTCATTTCAAAACAAACGTTTCGTTAAAAACTTGAAGTTTTTAAACGCTTTCAATTTTTTGGATGTATTTTCACAAAATTTGGAAACAGTTCAGCTTTTAAAAATATTATAAAACTTTCTTTATCCTTATTAACTGTTTAATTTCTCAAAATTGGAAAATTTTTTCATAAATTTAAAAAAAAAGAAATTAAAAAGGCTTTTTTTTGGTTTTTTATGTTTGAAATCAGTAAGTAGGCTTGTCGAATGTTCGAACTTTTCATGAACAGTTCGAACTGTTCAGCATCATACAATAGTTCAAACATATTGGAACATGTACAAACAGTTCAATAGTTCGAACATATGAAAAATTCAATGAACTCAAAAATCATTATTAACTTATACAAGATCCATATTTCATCCATTTACCATCCATCATATCTATATGCAATCCATATAAATAAAACATGTACAAACTTTGTATACTATTGAACCCATATAGATCTATATAGATGTATATATAAACCATATAAATGATTCACACACAACCGATATCTGATCTACATACGATTCATACATGATTCGTGTACGACCCATATATATGATCCATATATAACCATATGTTATCCACATACAACTCATATATGATATATATATATATATATATGACCCATATATGAACGATATATAATACATACATGGGTTTATGTACAAACCATATATGATCCATGTACAACCTATGTGTAATTTATATATGATATATATATGACACGAGTGGTAGGCATTTTATCACAAACGCATTTCATCTCACACGCTATGTATCACCACAACAAAAATCAACAGTAACCGGGTTTTTAACAGGCGATATTCATATTGGATTAATGTACTTTTTGATAAATTGACTGTGGTGATAAATTGCGTGTGAGATAAATTGCGTTTTTGATGTAATGAATTTTTGATAATTTGACTGTGGTGATGAATTGCGTGTAAGATAAAATGCGTTTATGATCAAATTAATTTTTGATAATTTGACTGTGGTGATAAATTGCGTGTGAGATAAATTGCGTTTTTGAGAAAATGGATTTTTGATAAATTGACTGTGGTGATAAAATGCGTGTGAGATAAAATGCGTTTATGATCAAATTAATTTTTGATAATTTGACTGTGGTGATAAATTGCGTGTGGGATAAATTGCGTTTTTGAGAAAATGAATTTTTGATAAATTGACTGTGGTGATAAATTGCGTGTTAGATGGAATGCGTTTTG
>JABFPQ010000815.1:0-10084 GCA_022817265.1 Masnerella sp. ZL-2020 | reverse complement strand
AAAACAATTCAATTCAGCTGTTATTATTTGTTTTTTCTTAACCTCTTCTGTTCCCCTGAATAGCCAAATAAGCGTGCCGTCGGAAGTTTCGAACTTTCCTACTCGTTTTTTCAATTTACCGTAACAGATGGTAAATTTTTGGCGCAGTCGGTAGGACACCAAACTATCTGACAAACGCACCTCTTATTGTGGCAAATTCACTAGGAACATTAACGAAGGGTTAAAAATAATATGCAGCTTCCCATAAAGAATGTCCAAACACTCTTCTCGCCAAGAAAGACCTCACACTAGACAGTACACAAAGCAAACAAATCTCAATCTTGAACCTGATCCCGTTAACCCTTTCGCTGGAAGATCTCTTGCTCATTCGCCTATAAGGTCCATTCAACTTCCAACTCTCAGTCCCATACAACCCAATCCAGGCACTTCCATTTTTCAAGATACCGGTTACGAGACAATCAAAACCGAGTTTTCCCCCGAAACACTCGAAGGATCCAACGACCCACCAGAAAATTCCGACTCAGAACACGAAACCCCTGACAATTCAGACTCCGAGTTAGAAAATATTGTTCACCATACATTTGAAGACAACGACGATTTCAACAAGGATTTAAACTTAAATAACATCATGGCCCATGAAAATACTTATAATCTCAGACTCAGAGACGTCATAGATGTTGTACCGGTCTACTCCGGAGGAAATAACTTTTCCAGTTTCCTGGAATTCTCAGCTGGTTGTAACGATGCCAAGCAAATGCTTCCAGATAATGCAGAAGCAAGCTTAGTTCAATTGATCCGCACAAAATTAAGGGGCAGCGCTCTAGAAACAGTGCGCGGAAATAATTATAACACTGTTAATGATCTGCTAACACAATTAAAATCGGTATATGCACCACACGAGTCCACAACCGTTCTCAGAGGTAAATTAGGACAAATATTTCAGCGCGACAAGGAAGACATTCCCACTTACTTAAACCGAGTTAAGGTTCTAGGGAATGCCATTTTAGAAGCAAAAAAGGCATCAATTGATGGCGAAATTACAGTCGCACAAACTAACGAAATAAATGAAGAAGTCTTACAATCTTTCAAAATGGGTTTAAAGAGAGAAATCTCAGTCCAAATGGGTGACGAAAATACTTTAACTGCTGCAGGACTTAAGGCGATACAAATTGAAAACCAAATAAAGATTCAACAAAATCTTCGGTTGGAGAACGCGTCCACAACTGGATGTATTATATGTACAGAATCAACTCACCTAACCAAGAATTGCCCACTTCTAACCAACAAAAAACCCATCTCAAGGGACAATAAATATTGTCATAAGTGCAAAAATTCCACTCATGATACCAATGAGTGTCACAATTCACAAAGATCGAATAGCATCTGCCAATTGTGTAAAAAACCTAACCACACAGCTGATATATGCAGGTCTTCAAGGCAAAGAATTAATGTCGTAACCCAACAAAACATAGAACAAAAACCCACTTGTCAATTTTGCAACAAATTTGGTCATACGGCAAAAGACTGTTTTCGTTTAAAAAACAGCACCATTACCTGTCAAATGTGTAATAAAAATGGTCATATAGCAACACAATGTCACACTAGACCCATATCTTGCCAAAAATGTGGTAGGAATAACCATACCGCAGAAAATTGTGGCAGTAATCAATTCAACACAGGTAATCAACCTAACACAAGCAGGCAACTTAACACAAGCAGGACCAAACCGATGTGCAATTACTGCAAGAAGGAAGGACACGTCATTGCTGAATGTAGGACAAGAGCCTATAATAATTCTAAAAGACAGGGAAACTTGCTCAACCTCCCCGCGCAGGGGGAGGAACCAAAACCCAGCACCTCTACAATGAATCTGAACTAATCGTAATTGAAAAACCAATAAAATTCAACGATCATGACACAGCACCCACCATCCGAGTCAACTTCGGTGGATCTTTAAACCTACTCCTCGACACCGGCGCAGCACCCAACCTCATAAAGCAAAAATTCGTACAGAGCGATATCAAAATAAACAAAAAACATATTCTAAAACTAAGCGGTGTAACGGATCAGCCTGTATACACTTTAGGACAGTTCTCAGTGGATTTTATGGGTTATAAAGCTCAATTCCACATCGTCACAAACGACTTCGCTCTGGATCAAGACGGGCTGCTCGGATCAGAATTCTTTATTCAAACCAAAGCAGAGATCAACTACAAAGAAAAATGTCTTATACTTGAAGGGAACAAATACCCATTTACAATCAAGGAAACCACTATTGCCCCTCGGGAGAGGAAGGTAATATGTATTAATCTGCAAAAAACAAATTTACTTGAAGGTTTTATTCCTCTATATACATTTGAAAACGGAGTTTTTACTGGTAACTGCGTTGTCACGAATCACAATAACAAAACATACATACCGGTAATTAATACAACCGAAAAAATGGTGACATTAACGTTACCAATGATGGAGCTACAGGAAATCGAATCCTTAACCAAGTCTAATAACGATGAGGCATCCTTAGGAACCAATGGTCAATCAATCCGTACGTCCGTCTGTCAATCCATTGGTTCAATCAAATCAAGTCCAAAATGTCCAAATCTTATATGCCCATCGAAGTCACACCCTGACTGCCCATCAATTCTCGTTTCCGCCTGCAAAACAGTAAAATTTAAAGCCCAGAAATTATTAAAATCAAGGGAGAAAAGAATCACCGGAAGAAGAAAAAGAAAAATAAAAAAAATGCAATGCCATGCAATCCACACTCATGACGAAAGACTAGCTAAAATACTAGAAATTATAAACCTAACGGCACTACCAGATTCAGATAAACAGGAAGCCGAACAACTAATCAAAGGAAGCTCGGACTGTTTCTATTTACCCGGAGAAAAACTCACTTTTACCCACGAGGTAACACACGACATCCTAACCACGGATGAACTCCCAATCCATGTACGTCAGTATCGTTTCCCTCCAGTCCTGAAGGACGAACTCAACCGTCAAGTCGGAGAACTTTTAGAAAACGAAATCATCCAACCTTCTAAATCACCGTATAACACGCCAATATGGATCGTCCCAAAAAAACCCGATTCACAGGGAAATAAAAAATGGAGGTTAGTACTAGATTTCAGAAAACTGAATGAGAAGACTGTCGGAGATTCATACCCAATGCCATTGATAAAAGAAATCTTTGATCAGTTAGCTGGAGCCAAATATTTCAGTGTGTTTGATTTAGCATCCGGATTTCATCAGATAAAAATGAATCCTGAACATAGTCACAAAACTGCTTTTTCCACAACTCACGGACATTATGAGTTTGTTAGAATGCCATTTGGATTAAAAGGTTCACCGGCTACTTTTCAGAGATTAATGGACGTAGTACTTTCTGGATTACAAGGAACAGAACTTTTTGTCTACATGGACGACATTGTAATCTATGGTAAATCACTAAATGAACACAGGATCAAGTATCAAAAACTGGTAGATCGATTGCGACAAGCCAATCTAAAACTGCAACCCGACAAATGCGCATTTTTAAGACGAGAAGTTTTGTACCTAGGACACATCATAACCGAAAATGGAGTCAAACCAGATCCAAAAAAGATTGAAGCCATGAAAGAATTCCCCAGACCCCGCTCAGTACTCCACATACAACAATTCTTAGGAATGGCAGGATATTACAGAAGCTTTATACAGAATTTTGCAGCAATAACAAAACCATTACTAAAACTAATTGAAAAAGATGTTCCTTTTGAATGGACGGAAGAACAAGAAAAATCGTTTAATACACTAAAGCAAAAACTATGCGAAACTCCCATATTACAATATCCTGATTTCTCTAAACCCTTTCTACTAACTACAGACGCATCTGGATACGCCATAGGCGGAATACTTAGTCAAGGAAAAATAGGCAAGGACAAACCGATCGCATATGTCTCAAGGTCCTTGAAAAGAGAAGAGCGAAATTATTCCACTTACGAAAAAGAAGCTTTAGCAATCTTGTACTGCGTATTCCAATTCAGACCTTATTTATACGGTCGAAAATTCCAAATAGTCACTGATCATAAACCTTTGGTATGGATGAGAACTGCCAAGGACCCTACCTCTAGACTCACTAGATGGAGACTAAAACTAGAAGAATTCGAATTCGATGTAGTCTACAAAGCCGGTAAAAAGAATGTAAACGCAGACGCCCTCTCTCGAAACCCAATAGACAGGGATGAAGCACAATATACAGAGGCAAACACAAAAACTAAAGTGCACATAGTCGAAACACGGAAAAACCGGAACCTTACTGCCAAAGGAAAACAATATAGACAGCAGATAGAAAGGAACAAACTTAAAGAAAACCGAAAGCAAAATAGAAATCAAAATCTCAGCACTTCAAGACAATTTGAAGAAAACACCGAACCCATAAATGATGACCATTCACATGAACCAGAATCGAATGTTGACAACAACATCACAGATCCAGCAAACAACATATCAGAAGACACGTACCCAGATCCAAGCGAGACTGATCAAGAAATAGTCAACACACCCATCGAGCCAGTATCAGAAGGAACAGATAACCCAGATGATGATTCATCGGATGAAGAAGAAATTTTAGAAAAGTTAATCCCAGGCCTCAACATATTCGAATCACGAGATCCATTGTATATGAGAAATGATAACCTCGTATATTTCTTAACCACACAGGGAAATCCTGGTGAACCTCAAGGGAAAGAATGCAGCCGGAAGAAAGAAATAAAGAACTTTAGCAAAATAAATCTAGGATCCCTACGATACTATAAGAAAGGAAACAAATATCACATTGGCATCTGTGTATATGATAAAACAGATACAATAACTACTAATAACCAATCTATTAATACGTTAAAAAATCTACGAGAATTTATCCTTAGACATGACATAAGGACTGTGAGCATACCTAAGGTCAAGGAAATTAATGGTTTAACTTGGAACCAAGTAATGAAAAACATAAACAAAATATTCAAAAACACTCAGTGCAAAATAACTATTTGTCTAGGGACAGTAACAAAACCACTGATTTCAGAAAGACATAACATAATCATGGAATCCCATAACAGTACCATAGGAGGCCATAAAGGAGTATCTAAAACTTATAACAGGATCCGATCAAATTTTAATTGGGAAAGTTTACGAGATGATGTACGAAACTATATAGAACACTGTTTGGCATGCAAATTAAAAAAACTAACCAGGGTCAAAACAAGACAGCCCATGGCTATTACCGACACACCTGGTACAGCCTTTGAAAAATGTGCCATGGACATAGTGGGACCATTACCCATAACCCCTTTAGGGAATAAATATATTCTCACGTTCCAATGTTTACTAACGAAATATTGCGTCGGAATTGCACTATCTGATGCAACCTCTGCCACTATCGCCGAAGCACTTGTTAATAGAGTAATCTGCGTATACGGAACACCAAAAGCTGTACTTACAGATCAGGGCAGAAACTTTATTAGCAACTTAATTAAGCAATTAGCCAAGATAATGCATATTAAGCAATTCAAAACTACGGCTTTTCACCCTCAGACCAACGGGTCTCTAGAAAGATCACATCATGTTTTAGTGGAATATCTGAAGCAATTCGTTAATAAAGACTCTAATTGGGACAAGTGGCTAGACTTGAGCATGTTCAGCTATAATACATCAGTACATGAAGCCACAAACCGAACCCCATTTGAACTAGTGTATGGTAAAACAGCTATTTTACCCTCTTACTTATCTTTGCCTGAACAGGAAAAACTAGAAACCTACGACGATTATTTAGTCCAATTAATCGCTCGATTACATAGAACTCAGGAAATAGCAAGAGAAAATCTGATTAAAGCTAAAAATCGATCCAAGACGTATTATGACCGAAAACTTAATCCCCAAGAATTCCTACCAGGAGACTACATCTTTTTGAAGAAAGGGTTAAAACAAGGAAAATTTGGAGATCATTACTCTGGTCCATACAAAATAATAGAAGCATTAGATCCCAAACGAATAAAAATTCAAATAGGCAATAAACAAAACATCGTTTCAGCAGATAGACTAAAACACTCGCAACTACCCCCTGACGATGAAGAATTCTCTGATTAAAGTCATTTTCTGTTTACAGAACAAAGGCAAAATGAGTAACCCCTCAAGAAGGCGTTTTACGACCACTCCTCTGGTCCAAAAAGAAGCTAGACCAAAAAACGTCAAGCAGAGAAGGAACTTACCCACTTACACACTAACCATTAATGATCTAAACTTAGAACCACACAAGGTCATACCCAGCGATGATCTTAGTCAACTTTTACACCAACAATACGAAATGGAACAAGAAGTTAACAAACTAAAAACCCAGATTGAAGTCCTGAAAATCAGAATTGAAGCCATGCTCCTAGGCATAATGCTGATAGGCATGCCAGGATGCAAGTTCTGCTTAAAAACTGGTTATATCATGGAATTCTGTATTTACAAACTATGCCCAATTTGTCATGGCATAGGCGGTGTTGGTCTCAGTCCCACAATAATGAAGGAACTTATACCGCATCACTACTACATACAGAACATCAAACGTAAAATTAAAAAAATGTTGGAAGAAAAAAATACTACTGACTACGAGTGTGTGGATTAAAACCTAACAACATTAAAGATAACACTAACAAAAAAAAAGCATATACACCCAAGTAATTCTTGAATCGTTTCATTTCCCAGACACCCAAGGAAGATGCAATTACCATACATTTACCAGATAGCAGAGCTGTACGACTCTGACTGTCCTCAAGGACAAATAGACGGAGTCTTACCAGAACAACACCCAACCATATACGCAACCCTAATAGCAGCCAACTGCTACTCACTGAGTCCAGAACATCGCATCATACACTTACATCAGTCTATGAATATCTATTGCAATAATTGTTTTCAAACCCATTTCTACTTATTACAAGACGAATTTGCCACAGACAACGGATGGCATACAATCTGTTCATCCCTGAGAGGGACATATTGTTCTAAATGTTTTACAACCCTCCTAATCTTCAGACCCGCGACACAATGCCCTGACTGTATTGAGGAATGGTTTAATATAGACAGCGACAACCCATTCTTCGAAAGACCTGTAACCACCAATTGGTAATACAAATAAACAATTATTCGAAAACTTTTTATGTACAGATGGATTCTCACCTAACTTTCCTTGGAATATGCCTTTTCTCTATCTTGAGTATTGGTCAAAGCTTGATTGCATATGATTGCAAAGGAAGAAACATCAACATCACTTCAATATCATTACTGAACGTAGGGCCGTGTCACATAGAAAACCCCGAACTCAAGACCAAAGAAGTCAGCGTCGAGTTAATGCAGATAACCGACTATGAAGAACTGCCTGTCATCCAATGTCATGTCCTCGTAAAAAGGGACATAACCTATTGCGGCGCCTTCTCCAAACAATACCACGTTTCCGAAGGAAGCATAGAATATGAACGTAGCCTCACAGGAGAAGAATGTAGGAATCTACACGAACGAAGAAGATGGGATTACTCTCATAACATCGTACTGGATGGTTTGCAAATGAATAAAACCCGAACATTCTCTGTCACTTTAGCCGGATCATTAGACCGAGACGGAAGCTGTTCAGGAGTAACGTATAAAGATGAATTTGGAACCTGGAAGTATGTTTTTGTTACCGCTGTCATCAAGGTCACTTTGCAGACCCACATAGCCACTGCCAACGTAGCCAAGAATGAGATAACACTCCTACAAGGAACCCGGTGCAACTATAAAAAAGGATTCTGCATTGATCCTGCCGGAGGATACACCTTCTGGAAGCCGATAACACCTGAAAAATGTACACTCAGTCAATACGGACTCTTATATAAAGGCAAGGCAACAAAATTAGAAAGCACTAATCAAAGAATTAATGAAATAGTATATACTGTATCATCTGCGGATATGGTGTTCGCACTACGAGAAGTTGGACAAATTAAAATATGTGGTTATACATTAATCAAAACTGAACACCCTAAATTATTCATTGTGGAAGTATCCAAATTAGATGCAATCGCCAAACATAGACGAATTCACACCTCAGATTTGGATCTATTTATGTACGTCAACACAAAATTTGTATACTCTGAAAAGCATATTAGAAGTCAATTGCAACGGTTATATATAGACATCCTAATACATGTGTGTGAAGTCGAGAGACAAGTCCTTAGGAACTCCATTGGAACTATTCAAGCTGATCCAGAAGAATTCGCATACACCATAATGAAAGAACCCGGTTACCACGCCATCATGAGTGGAGAAGTTGCACATATAATTCAATGCACCAAAGTAGAAGTGAATCATCGGGATGTAATGGGATGTTACCAAGAATTTCCCGTAAGCTGGAACAACCAACCTTATTTCATGACCCCAAAAACTCGTGTACTAACAACAAGAGGAACTGAGATTGCATGTGATCGACACATTCCAGCCATGTATTTTATGAATGGAATGTGGTTCAAACTTGTTGGTCAAGGCCAAAAACCCGAACTCACATTCAACCCCATTGAGATCCAACCTACGACTAAAATAACCTGGCACTATAACAGCCCAGGAAATTTAGCCAATGGCGGTATATATTCACCTGAGGACCTAGAACGATTGAGAACCCACTTGATGTTCCCCATTGAAAAACCTGCCGTGCTCAATGATGTCGCAAGAGGAATGTTTGGACTTAGCTCAGCAGACCAGTCTAAAATGTACGTAACCAAACTTTTGGATGCAGAAACTATCAAGAATATGGCTTCAAAAGCCTGGGAAAACCTATGGGGAGGAGTTGTTGGATTTGGAACAGCCAGCGCTGGAATTATTGGAATCTATATGTTAGTAAGACTTGTTAAGCTAATAATAGATACCCTAGTCCATGCGTACGCTATTCACTCCATATATGGATGGAGCATCCACCTCATAGCTGCTTTCTGGGACTCCATCACCCATCTGGTTATCACCCTGGGTCGCCGCAAAGGAACACCGAATGAAGACAACGCCCCTGATTTGGCGATGACAGTACTCGAACCTCGCCCGGTTGCACCCAATGAAGAGGACATTGCCAACGGCCGTATCTACCCATTACTACCAGAAAATCAACAAGCCATAGCACCTGCAACACCCCAGTTTCGTTTAGGCTAATTTCTGAAAATATAATATTCTTATAATACAAGAATACTTTATGATAAATATCAATCTTGAGTTTTATTAACAATAAAAAAATATATATATATCAATTAATAAAAATTATAATCACAATTATTTCAATAATGAAAACAAATATAACTTTAAAGTAACAAATATGGTATCATAAAGTATAAATTATTAATTAAGAAAAGGAATTTATAAGAATAATATACAACTAACAGATATGTAGTTATTGTAATCTGAAATAATATACTAAATTGATTAAAAATTAACATACCAAACATTAATATAAATATATTTAATTAGATACATAACTATATTCAACAAATATCACCTCAGAATACAATAAAGTAATTTATATTAAGTTAATTAAGTGTATACTTACACGAATCCCATACAAACATTTATACAAAACAAGTAACGTTTAGCTTGTGCAAATTGTGAAGTTACCTGGACTCTTTCAATCACACAATTTTCACTAATACGTACTCCACGATAGATTGAAATGACACATCCGAACTGCACGAAGGTCGGCCCACGAGTAAATGAGGGTCACCCGCGTGGAGACGTAAAAATATCCGCGCCGCTGAAACTAAACCGCGGAGACGTATTTAGAGTCGCTGACACCCGTAACCCAGTTTTTCTTCCAAATATCATAACGGGAATACACCGTTTTACAACGTGCTTACGCCCAAATTAAAACAACTCATGTTTTAATTTTCTTTGTCGGGGGATGTTACGGAATCTCATTCCGTGCACTCTGATCCGCGTAATATCCTCTAAAATAAAACAATAATGCGTAAAGTAACTAATGCCTATTTCGGAAGCGCCCACACTTCCCAAAATAGGACCAAGAATAGAACTCGCGATCCGCGCGAGTGTCGCTCTGGCGGAC
>JABFPQ010000814.1:0-10087 GCA_022817265.1 Masnerella sp. ZL-2020 | reverse complement strand
AAATATTATATCTTGCCTTTTTATGATATCACTCTTTTTTTGTTCAATCTCAATAATTTGTTGGGGTTTCTGCGTAACTCGTGCTTAACCATTGACAATGTAATTGTTTTTGGGGGTTTTCTTTAATGGAATTATACAGTGGTATTTTTATAACATTATCAAATTTTCGAGTATTATTTGTATTTGAATTTGTAAATAAATTATTGTTTTCTATGATTTGTAATGTATCATTTATATTGGTGTCTATGAATTCTTGTGAATAAAGATTTTTAGTTAATATTGTTTTTATCAAAGATATATTATTTTTGTGATATTTGGGATCTGATAATAAGATTGCTTTGTCTATCAAATTGTATATCATTGCTTTCTTTTGGTGGAGGGGATGAACTGAGATGAAATTTAATATTCTGCCTGTGTATGTACTTTTTTGATACCAGTTTTTTGTTAATATATTATTGTCTTTTATTACTAATATATCTAAAAAGTTGAGTGTATTATCATTTTCTAATTCTATTGTAAATTGTAAATTTTCATTATATGAGTTAAATGTGTTTAGTGTTTCTTCTATTTTTGATTTTGGAATAATAGAAAATATATCATCCTTTCATTGCATTTTATGCAAACAGAGATATTGAAGTGAATGAAGAAGTTACGTACAACTACGGAAAAAAAATCGTAAATCAATTACTAATAATATTTCATGGTACAAATAGGACAAAATCAAACGTGAGTCATGTCATCTTCAATTTTGCATTAATTTTTTTCAATTATGGTATATCATAAGCTGGTATATACTTGGGATAGAGAGATATTATCCATGCTATTGAATCGCATTTTCGGCATGATATGGGTGGTTAAGTGACGCTGTAATTTGATTTAAGTGGCAAATCGATATACACATATTCACTGTCTATTATAAATGCAAAAATGATTTTCAATACACATTTACAAATTACTTTAGTGTTTGATAAAATATAACGTCTATAAAGGCATCTTTTTGTCCTTTTTTTTGTAGATATGTTAAAAAAATAAAAATTTCATTATTCACTGTTTCAAATTGTAGCTTTTACATAACTGTTCACTGCATAATATGTTAATTTTGTAAATTAAAAATGTTTGAAAGCTAATAATTAAAATTTTAATTATTTAACTGTAATTAAAGAAAGTCAAAAGTCATACTTGAAAAATTGTATGCTTATGGTTTTTCATTCATTTATTTATTTTGTTTTTGTTTATTTTTATACAAATTTGTTTTACAATTGTTTTGTATATTATTAAGTTTTTGTTTTGTTTACAGTATTCCACATATATTAAATGAAATAAAGTTACCAGAAGTTATAGACGGAATGGCCATGTTACAAGTGGATAATGCAAATTTGAAACTTGAAGAAACTGTTTCTGACATTGTTGGTAATCAGTCATCTCTGGAAAAAGATGTTGAAGCTTCGCCTTCAAGTACTAGAAGAGTACTCAGAAAACGGAATACAAAACCTCAGATTATTGCAGAAGTTAAAGAAACCCTTAACAGAAGGTATATATATAGATATATAAAAAATTTTTATATATACCTTTAATTTTAAATTAAATCAAAATTCAAAATTTTTAAGAGATAATTTTTGAATTGCTCAGAAAATAACATAAAATATTTAGTCATCTTTTGAAGATTTGTTTATCAAATAAATTTTGAAATACAAATAACAATATTTTGATTTTAAAATTTTTTTTTTTCGTTTTACAGAGTTAATCAAAGACCAAGAAAACGAAGTTATTCAGAAATACAAAGCCATGATGAGATCAAAGACTATTACTTAGACAAGAGAATCAGAAGAATGCCAAACAGTTTAGAAACGACATTCGAAGAAGACAACGCAAACGAAAATTCAGTACGCATTGGTAAGAAAAAATTTAGGCGACTAATCCAATTTTCTCAGTCGCCAAGTGATTCGAAAATCAAAAAACGTCAGGCTAAAATGAGAACTCTCGGCAAGTCTCTTTTCAAAACTCGGTGCAAAATCTCGATGGAAACTGTGATAAACAAGTTGAATAGTAATCATATGAACTCTGCTAAATCAAGTGATTCCAACGTGAGTTAATGTGTTTCTATAAGTAGCAGTTTGTATTAACGATTAGTATACCGACAACTCTATGACGAAAAATATTAGTTTCATTTTGTACTCCATTTCTGCGCAATTAACTTATTTCAGTCAGTATTGAATTTAAGTTAGAAATTTGTAATGATGTAAGGTAATAAATATAAGCATTGGTTATAAAATGGTTTATTTGTGCTTTTTTATTCCTAAAAAAGATGTGGAACAATGATTTATAAAAGTACAAAAGTTGAGTTTGTAGAAATTTTTCACAGTCTGTGGACGGACATGTTTATAATTCATTTGGTTTATAATTTATTTATGTAGAATTTTTGATGATACAACTTGTTGCTCCTTTTGGACAGCCTTCATATTCTCCTAAGTTTTTTTTATTTTCCTTGTATTCTTTACTGTCGAGATTCACACAGGCACATCGGTTCTGTTTGGAATTTGGTTTTTCGAATAATATTCTGGGGACACCAATCCAGTCTCTTGTAATTCCTCCACTAAAAATATAAAAAAAATTAATCAATTAGTGAATATATGAAACTTTTTAACTAAACTCTCGTAAATATTTATAATCTGTAATTTCACACTTTATCTACTAGAACTTTGATTTAGTAATTAATTTGCAAATATTTTTGAGAAAATAACTTTTATCTATTTTTGTATGATACGAAATTCTATAACATCACTAAAAATTAATATTTAGTAATTGATAAGATTGTTAAATAACGTTAGAAAACTAAATATTTACCTTTGTTTTGTACACCATACTCTTGTTCCAGTATCAGCATTCCATTCAATGTTACAAGGTGGAAACATTGCATTTTTCTTTTCTTCTTTTACATGTTCTGCTTTACCTCGTTCCCCTCTTTTTAGTATTTTCTGATATTCTTTTGTGGGATCTCCATGTTTATCGTAATATCTTCCTAATAATTTACCTGTGGTGTTTTTAATTATTAATTAATATTAAACTAATAGTTAGTTGCCATAATAATAATAAGGATAATGAAAAAATATAAAATTATTAACAATTTTATATATCAAATTGAATATACTGATAAAATTGGAATAGAAAATGACCTTTATAAATGTAATTTGTATCATAAAAGGACGCCCAATCTTTCAGCTGCATAATTTGCTTATCTGATAAGCTAGTTAAATCATCTGTTAATCCAGTCTCACTAAAATCTCCAGTTATAAAAGCTAATGAAGCATCACGACCTGATCGATAGAATTAAAAATCATAGTTATATTATTCAAATAAAAACTATAAAAAAAACTTGATAGTAATAATATTAAGATATTATTTACTAAAATCGTATACAACAGTTGAATTTTTCATTAATAACTAATCAATTTTATAAACAAACGTAAAAGATTTTAAATGCAATTTCTAATCAATAAATTATACTTTTTAATTATTTATGAAAAAGTTTGAAAAAATTGAATTAAAATAAATCATTTAATTATTTTAGTTTAAGTAATTAATATTAAGTTATAGAAATAAAATAAAATATTCACCAACAAATCCATTATAAGCACCACCTGGTCCATAAAATTTCGCTCCATTCGTAACATCATATATTTTTCCTAATATAGATAAATATAAACCATTCTCAACATTTGAATACTTTTTAAGCTCCTCTGTGGTATATATCATACTTCCATCATGGAATACTGGCTCGGATTTTGTGGGCGTGTTCAGCAAGTTTATAACATTTTCCACGTTTGTGGAAATATAACTCTTTATCATCTCAATGTAAACATTGTTCGAATAGTATATAAAATAAAATGCGCTTGCAAATATAACAACATATACATATTTAAAATTCATTGCTGGTTACCTAAAATGAAAATAAATTTAATTACTTTATTAATATAATTTTAAAAAATCAATTGAAAAATCATTTTTGAAAAAATAATTTTGTTTGCGATTATATTTTGAGTTTTTTTAATACTTAATTGAAATATTTATTTATAGTAATATGAAAAATGTTTTGTTTATTAGAATTTTCCTGACAAATTTTTTATTTTTTTCTGTGTGGATACAGAAATATTTTTTTATGTTAAAAAATGAATATCATCTACCTGGAATATGATTTCTACATAAAACTTTTCATTTTACAAAATAAACTTGATTTAATCTCAAACTTAAGTTTTACATTAATTTTAAGGTCTAGTTTCTACAATTTCGTGTTTTTTACAGTGTACTTTCAAAAAAGTTATTTTGTTAGTTTGGTTATTTTTTTTAGATATGTTAATTTTGTTAGTTTTGTTAATTTTTTTTTTTTTTTTGTTAGTTTTGTTATCAAACATTAACATTGTAGTTAAGGTTTCATAGTTTGTTTAAATTTTTGAAAATAGAAGTAATTTTTTTCACATCATTTATTCATTATTATTCTTAATAAGTTACTTATTACACTGCTAAAAATTAGTAGTTATAAAGTTTAGATATTCTTAATTTCGTTTTTTGCAATGTAACTAACTTTTTTAATATTCTAACATCAACAGTAAACTTTTTTACGAAATTTACTACTTGAATATATTTTACAAACTATTTACTACGCTGCAATTTTTCACTACTCTTTTTTCTAATTTGGAGCAAAAAAATTTATTTACTTGCAAATTTTATAACATACAAGTTAACATATTTTACATTGCACTTTTAAAATTTTTTTTCAATACATAACTTTTTTGAACAATATGCCTCATATAAATACTTAAAAAAAAATTAAAAAAGTTTAAATTCAGAAAATTTTTACGATTTTTTAAATTGGAGCAAAATTTTCATATTTGAATTATAACATTTTATACATGATTACAGTTTGAGGTTTCAAGTTACAGCTATAAAATCAAATAATTTGATGCAGTAGTGGATGATTTACAATCAATCGATAAATCATCCACTTATTATGATTTTTAAAAATGGTTTGACACATCATGTTTGAAAAAAACAATTTTAGAAATTATATTCTGAATTTCTCAATAATTTTTTGAAATATTTATTTATAATAACATAAAAAATGTATTGTTTACTAAGATATTTTTGTACATTTTTCAAATCCAAAAAAAAAATATCTAATTTGGAGCAAAATGAATTTATTTACTTGCACATTTTATAAAATACAAGATAACATATTTTATATTACTCTTTTAAAAAATATTTTTTAATACATAACTTTTTTGAACAATATGCCTTAGTTAAACATTTGAAAAATGTAAAAAAAGTTTATATTCAACCATTTTTATTAAATTTTCTAAATTGGAGCAAAATCTTCACATTTGAGTAACAACATTTCATACATGATTGCAGTTATAGGTCTCAAGTTGCAGCTATAAAATCAAATAAATTGATGCAGCAGTGCATGATTTACAATCGATAAAGTGCGCATGAGTGTAGACGCCTAATCTCGCCACGTGCCGGAGCGCTCGAGTCGAGACGGTAGTTTTAAGGTGACGTTAACCGTGAGAACATCGTCGACTTACCACCAAGTCCTCTGCGAACAACAAACAAATAAAAAGTCATTAATAAAGCAACACAATTGGACAAAACAACAGTCTGACTTAGACAACAAATCAACTCTGAGAAATAAACATTGCCACTGCTCCGAAACAGCGGACAACGTCCTCTCACGGACGATTCTTTGAACTAAGATTAAGCAATTAATGCAAATCGTTCACTTTCCGGTTGTTATGAGAAAATTAAGGTTATAAGAAAAGCAATTGGTGGTAAATTCTTTACCACAAGGAAGAGACTGAAATTTGTTGGTTTGGTGCAAAAGTTGTGAAATTTTTGCTGTTTTGTGCTACGAGGTTTTGAAAGGTTTGACAGATTGTTTACTTTTTGAGATTTAACTCTTTAGTTTAATGCAAATGGAAGAATTGATTTTTTATGACATTGTTTTTCTGGTTTAGAAAAGGGCGTATCAACTTTTTTGTCATTGATTTTTGGAGTGATTTTAATGTTTTTTTGTGTTGTAATTGGGAAATTATTAGTTTTTTGATTTGTGTGTTATTTTAGTCATTTTGTTATATATTCTCTCTTGACTGTTGAAACATGTAATCTTATCTGAATTTTCTATTGTATATAATTGAAGTGGCTTATCTTTTATTTGTATAAATTAGTTTGTTTAATAATAGTTAATTTTGGAAATTTTCTTGTGATATAGTTATTCTGCTATTTTCTTCTTGGTGAATCTACAGTGCAAAATTTTCCCATTTCATTTTTTATGTTCAAGGTACTTAATATCAATTATTTTTCTATTGAAATTTATTTACTTTTCATATTTTATTTATGTTAAAATGAAGATATTTTATTACAAATAATAATCTAATTACATTTTACATTATAATAATAATCATTATACATAAATTGATTTTCTTTACATTCTATTTATAATATATCACACACATGTCGATATGTCATGATAAATATGAATGAAAAGTGTTATTTTTCCATTTGCTTAGCATTTTTTTGTATACAATTTTCAAAAGTCAAAAGTCATTTTGAAATGTAAAAATAAATTATTATTACGTTGTTGATGCAAATAGCTATTTTATAATCGAAACGATTGTTTATCGTTATGCAATGTAGATTAAATTTTCAATTGCATAACATTGATCACTTTAACGTATTATTTATGATTTGCATTATTAATATTGTAAAAGTTATCGATGTAATATAATAGATTGGTATTGTAACGTAATGAAAGCGTTTACTTGGTTGAGAGTGAATAATTACTTTATTTTATCGCGATTTTTTGTTTCCTTATTTATCTTTAGCGAAAACTCAAATTTTCTTAGCAAACAAGTTTTATAACAAAAGAGTTTTGAGAGTTATTTGAAATTGTATTATGAAAAATTTAATGAATAAAAAAATTTTTTTTGCATTTTTCATAAATAATTTTAGGTTAAGTTAGAAGATTTTACAATTGGATATTTGTAAATTATTATTTTGATTTGAATTTAAAATTATGTTTTGATGATTTTGGAGCAACTGTGCAATTTTGGAGTAATTATGCTCCATTTTTACAACTTCGAATTTCAATTCAAAACGCCATTCTGTCACATGATCTTATCATCCAAAGATAATTCCCATAAAGTATATGTTGTATATCATCTTTATTAATACAAATGTTATTTTTTATTTGAAAATTATTAAGGTGGGACTGTCATGAACTCAAAATAGTCAAAAGTTGATACAAATTGAATTTCCTGATTCTATATACTTAACTCAAAATTATATTAATTTATATCAAAATTAACGAACTTAATGCAATTTTTATCAAAAATCAAGTTGAAGGTATAGAATTAGTGGTTCAAATTTAAAAGGACATTCAACCAAAATCTCTAAAATTATTAATTTTCATTGAATTGTAAAGATTTTTGGACATTTTGAAGATAATTTATTGTAATATAAAAAAACTAAATCAATTTTACTATTTAAACAAAGTGCCATTTGTTTATTCAACAATAAAGGTCAAAAAGGGTAATTTTCAAAATGGTCCCGGGAGTTCAAATCTGATCCAATTTAACTGCTTTTTTAAAAAAACATTCCAAATTTAACGGATAATAAATTGTAGAACCAGATTTTTGATACGTTTTTAAATCAGGAAGTTACCCTCCATTTTCTTCAAAAAAAAAGTCAAAAAATGACCTTTTTTTGTCGTTTTTATATGTTTTTCCTCAATTATTTGTTTATAATTTTCGATATAAACATTATATCAAAATTCTGGTTCTACAAATTGTTGTCCGTTAAATTTGGAAGGTAAAGTTAAAAAAATATGAAAAATAAGTTTTCGAGATAATCAAGTTTTAACCCTTTCTCTTCCATCATTGTTTCAAAGCACATTATGTATTTAAATTTTCGATTTTCATTCAAATGTTGTAAAATAACAATGAAATAACGATTTCGGCTGTAAATTCTAGACTAAGTATTACAAACTTCTTTAAGTTGAGCCCCTTATTTTATATACAAAAGAAATTTTGTTTATGATATATTTACAAAAATTATGAAAAAAAAACTTTTTTCTAAATATGTTTTTTTTTTCATCTGAATGACCATCTTTTAAAAAACATAAAAAAAATATTTTTTTCGTAAAAAAAAAATTCGGGAGCGAAAGGGTTAAGTTATAGTTTTTTTGCAATTTCTAGGCAAGTAAGCGAAAAAAGACTTTGCAGTGTAAAAGATAATACTTCAATGTTTTAAAATACGTTATACATTTTTTTTAACTTTTTGAACAATTTTGACATTTTGCGGTTGAGTGTCCCCTTAATCAACTTCTGACTTTCCAGGTTACAAACAAAAATAGCAAAAAGTTTTTTTTTCCATCTTTGTTTCTCAATAAAGATTAATAGATAGTTAACCTTTATTCTTTCCCCACTTTTTATATAAATTTAGAAAAATACAATTATTTAATAAAAATAGTTTGACATTAATAATTGTGTCATTTTCTTCATAAACCACTCGTTAAGTACTGCAACCTTCAATTTTGTTCGAATCGCAGGAGTATGAAGAGTTATGGATGATTCATCAGTGTCACTTTTTAGTAAAAATGTGCATATTGTATCAATGTAAAAAAAGGCATTTATTTTATTTTAATAGAAATGTCAAATCACTGAAAATGACGTTGAACTTATAAAATGGAGTTGTTCAACATTTATCCAAAAGTTTTATAATCATTTTTACTTAAATATGCAGTAAATATTACATAATATTCCACATAAAGTTTAAAAATTAAAAAATACTAATATTTAGAGAAATCCATGAATTATTGACTACAAAGTAGTTAATAAAAACGGTAAACTACAATAAAAATGAAATACTAATTATGAAACTTCATTTAAAAAACGTATATCTTATTATACAACGTAAATTTAACGTTAGAGCATAACCCATTATGTCGCATTCAAAATTGAAATTAGAGAGCCATTTAATTTGAAATGTCTCAGCCTGATTTTCTCCCATTATCATTTACTTTCACTGTTCTCCATTTTGACATAGGTCATTTTGAGATATTTAAATGAGTATTCTGTGACAAATCCTATAGACGATATAAATATCACTCCGGACAATGGAGCATCACGTCGTTCACAATAAAAAACCATATATTTTATTTTTAAATTTACATATTCCTTAATGTCACTAGCTCCAATAACATTTCAATCACTCAGCTGTAAACATGAATTATTACATATAAGATCAAATGACTCAGTGAAAGCTTAATCTACTTATAGTGTACTTAAGATTACTCTCGTATTTTGCTACTACTCCGCATTTTATCACGTTGGATTATTGCATTTCATCTTCTGACATTAAATAGTATTTCAACGAATCAGTTGCCTTTGTCATGGAAATAGAAAAAATTTTGAAAAAAGAACAAAGCTTTGTATAAAAAAAGTACATAAAAAGCTGTAGTAAAAAATTAGAAAGTACTTTAATGTGAAACTTGATAAAAAATTGATAATACCGGTCGTTTTTAAATGTCAAAACATTATGTTAATATTAAATGATAGTTTTGCTTGTTGGTTATATTTTTCTAAGAGTACGGTTATTTATCAAATAATTAGAGTTTAAGAACTATTATATTTGTTACACGTTTATTTTACAAATACACTTAAATACAATAAGTAAAAATAACTAAATCCTATCGCTGTCTCTGTCCTTTTCTTCTGCTAGGTCCTCCACTGGGTTTAGGTTTTGGTGGTGGATTTTCCAAAGCGTCCAATTCTGCATCGGTCAGAACGTCTTTGTACCAGTCTTTGCTGTAATTTCGAAAACAATTGTTCAAATTTGGTTCTTGTGCTCATAGTTACAATACTTTTTTAAAATGTTGCTCATTTTCAAATAACTAAAGTTTGGTAGAATTATAAGTGTTTTAACTAGTCTGTATAATTAAAGAAAGACGATGTAAAAATATACATTGTTACAAATAGAAATCACATTACCATTCTGGGATTTTTCTGGCCCAGTCACATTTTCCAGTTCGCTCGTC